>CAJQZJ010026257.1:1968136-1988630 GCA_907164525.1 Lophiomys imhausi | reverse complement strand
GTGTGTGTGTGTGTGTGTGTGTGTGTGTGTGTGTGTGTGTGTGTGTGTGTGTGTCCATCCTTCTTCCCAGGGTGCAGAGATTCCCTGGTGAAGGAGAGAATTTGGGAATGCATCACTGGTGCAACCAGCAGGAGAGACTCTGATCACTTCTTTTTTACTTCTGAATAAACTGTTTCTGTGGCTCTTGGAGATGAATAGGCTGAAGTTGGTTGTTTGGGTTGCTGGGCATTGAAGTTCGGGACGGTATATGTGACTTCATCCACCTGAAAGTATGAGTGTTGATCAGTGACACCAGTACCACAGGCCAGAGCCTCATCTTGCTGGTGATCTAGCACCCCACTGTGTCATGGCCTCTGCCCACGCAAGGTGAGCTGTGGGAGAGGGGCTCCTGTCATTCACTGTCTGACACCCTGATGCCTGCTCTTTAGAGGGGATCAGGTTAAGCTCTTGACCCCATGGAACAGGGTGAGACAGCAATGGGGACAAAGCCAGAATCAACAGAGACATCCAGATGGGCTACAGAACAGTGCTGAATGAAAGCCAATTGTGTACAAGGATGTGCACCGTCATTGCTCTCTGTAGTGAAGTGACAGCAAAGTGTGTTGAGGGGGAGGACAGGTCATGATTTGTGTGCTCACTGTAGGTGGGTCTCACCTGCGAGAGTTCAGACTGTGAAAGTCTTTATGATCTAAAGCAGTCTTCAGCCAATGTGTGTACTCTGTTGACAGGGTGCAACGATAAAAATCTGGTAAAATAGTTATAAAATGAAGGAACAGGGTCTCAGACCCATTAGAATGGAACCCATCCTTTGCTGTTAGAGCAGGCTCAGACTGAAGGAGAATGATGTGCTGCAGTCTTTGTGTGGGCAGTGCTGTGGACTTGTCAGCTTAATTGCTTTAGTCTCTTTTTGAGGTAGGGAGAATGTCCATTGCATAGTTAGAAAGACTGAGGATCAAAGAGTTCAAGTTCCTTGACAAGGGCCACATAATACTAGGAATCATAGCCAGGAATTAAACACAGGGTGGGGAATTCTTCTGAACACACAAGGCTTGCATTAGACTCAGGGGGGCTTGCTCATTAACCAATCTTTCTTTACTCTGCAGCATTGAGGAAAGGAGACCCAAACTGGATTTCACAATTCTGTCTCCAAGAACACCTCATTCTCAGCCTGGTGTGGTCCCACACACTCTTCATCCCAGTGCATAAGAGGCTAAGGCAGGAAGATGGCCACAAGTTCAAGGCCAGCCTAGGTTACATAGTTCAGGGGTAGCCAAGGCTGTATGTGAGAACCTGTCTCAACCAACAAGCAAACAAAACAGAAACAGTACAGGTACCCCACTTTCTTCAGAGACATTTCTATGAGCAAACAGCCAGTGGGAGTGGCAGTGCTTACCTTGTTAGGAGCGTTGTCATAGGGGCCCAGATCTAGGGGAGCAAGAGAGAGTTGTTATCAGTGGTTTTTAGCAGGTGGAGGGGTTGGGTGGTGGAGGAGGTGGCCCATAGTTCAGGGATTAGCTTCCCCTGGTCCAGACCCACTGCGTTAGTGTCAGAGGAGGAGCAGGATAGAGCCATCTCTGTTTTCACCCCAGTTCACAAGAGGCCCAGAATTGATGCTCAGTAACATGCTCCAGTGGCAAGGAGAATATAGAGGCCACAGCACCCAGATATTCCATAAGACAAAGTCTCCCCAAGGAGAACCCACATTCGTAACAGATGCAGGAAGGAAGGCATTAGTATGACTCCTGGGAACGTTACTTCTTTAGACCTGCCTAGCCTAGGTGGAAAGAGCCCTTCTCAAGGGCTTGCTCAGACAACTCTTCTGTAGTTAGGAAGGGTATGATATATGGGATCCTTACGGCTGGGAAGTGGAGATCCCTTCTGTAAAAATTCAGAAAGGAAGGCGTGGTCTGTGAGCCCAGGATCCCTTGGCAGAGCAGGATGTGTGGTGGAACACCAATTCTCATTACTTTACTTACTGTGGCTGGAGGCAGAGGGTTTGTGTTCTGTGAGATCACGCTGGTCACTTCCCCTAAATAAACATCAGACACTGTGACTACTATTCCCACACACAGGGCCTTTGCTCCTGGAGTTGGGGAGGACACTGTGGGCGGCTCATTTCTGGGAACTCCTTGGTGTCAATGATGCCCCATCATATGATGCTTGGCACTGACTTCCTTCCTGGTGCCTCATTCCTTAATCTGAGTGGGATCCCTGCTACTGGTTGTCCTTTCCTGTTTGCTGGATACTGAATTTGATCCACTTTGCCCCCTGGTTCTGCAACACACCCAGGGCTGGTGCATTACTATTATTCAACTGTATCCCCAGCGTTGTAGCTCTCTTTGATGCTTCTGCACCTGTCTTACTTTGCATTTGTCCTGTTTTGTTTTCCACGGATGGTTCTGGCTTTTCTTTTTCCTACTAATTTCTTGACCAAGAGGACTTTAGTGTTTCTTGTTTATCTTAGGGTCTCCTCTCCTCCTACCCCTCCCTCCTGCTGCCGCTGCAGTCAGCAGAACATGCCACCTGCATTCTCTTGCTGCTCCTTGGGGTCCCTCATCTCTCCTTTTTCTTGGACCTTGGACCTTGGATCTGACTAGAGAATAGAGAGACATAACTGAATCTGTTCTCTAAGTAGGTGGGAATGGACTCCAAGAAATAGAGAAGTACAGGGAGCATGAAGACAGGGAGGCCGAGCTCACAGGATCAGTGCTGAGAAGCAGAGGTTTAGGAGAGGGGAGGAAAGGGTCCAGCCCAGAAGCAGAGGGAGAGAAGTCCTTGCCCACTCCCAAGCATGATGCTAAGACTTGGAGAAAACAAAAGAGGGAAGACTGTCCTACCCGCCAGTCTTCCTGTAATAAAGGAAATACGCCAGGGCTGCTATCAGAGCCACCCCAGCCACAGCTCCAACCACGATGCCGGCAATGGCACCCCCGGAGAGGCCAGAACTTCCTTGTGTTGGGTCAACTGTCAGGGAAAGAAAAGACAGGAAGAGGGATGTGGTGAAAGCTTTTGCCAGTGGTGTGTCCTGGACACTTGTCAGCATGAAGTGGTCTCTATTTGCCCTTTTGGGGAATATACTTTTTGTAGAAACGTTAATCTGGTGAGCTGAAGTGTAAGGCGCTCCCCCTCACTGTGCCTCTCCCTCTTCCTTCCAATCCCCGAATTCCATCCATTATTTCACCCTGGCAGTCACATGAAGCTGTGCAAATATGAGACAGGCGATTGCTAATTTGTATGTTAAAACTTACAGTGTTTTCATGACTACATCTTTTTCTCAGGGTCTCGGCTGTGGCAGCCATGAGTAAAGTGGCCTCTTGTGGCCATGTTCTAACGGACAGAAGGCTCAGGCTAGCGCACCCTCCATGCACCGGCTCCTCTGCCCAGGTGCTATGCTTTCTGCAGTGGGGCAGGAGAGCAAAGCAGACTCTGTGACACCCCGTTCCCTCTGCTGGGTGACTGTGGGGATCTCAGCCTCAACCTTGCAGAAACTCTGTTGGGACTGCACTGCAATCGAAGGCACACCTCTCTTTCTGCTTGCTCAGGATCATATCTGCATGTGGCCTGAGGGCTAGCCTAGGCTCACCTTCACAGCCTAAGCCCATCAAAGCCGCAGCATCCTGGAGTATGAAAGCTAGTAACTTCCTGGGTTTGAAATTTTGCATCAGACCCAAGCCCCTTTTCTCTGTATTTTCATTTAGTAGCCACGTGGTTTCACTTTTTGGATAACATGTGTCTCCCCACACCCCTTATGAAATAATACCTTTCTTAACTCTTTATTCTTTGCAGCATTTAAGCATTTGACACTCAATCCTTGCCATTGGCTGAAGAGTTATTATCAATGCTAATGTTGGCCATTGTGATACAGTATTTATGAAGTGGCTGGCCCTACATTTGTATCTGGTCACTTCTATATGATGAGTCTGTCACATTGAAATTATTTCCATTTAAAGGATGAAAAAACTGAGGCTTAGAGTGTTTTTTTTTTTAAAGTAGTTAAATCTGAGTGGTTAATCAGGGCTGTAGACCTAGCTACCTGACTTCAAGGTTAACACTAGTGGTAGAAATGATTACAGCTAACATTTATTTTACTTCCTGTGTGTGTGTGGTGGTTTGCAAAAAAAAAATGTTACTTGATTATTATATTAAGTCTTTAAAAACTACTATGAGGCAGGTGAGGATGTAATGCAACCTAGAATCTTAGCATGTAGAGGCTGAGGGAGGAGGACTGTGAATTTGGGAAGAGTCTGGGCAATATAATGAGAACTTTGACTCAAAAAAAGCTCCCTCTAAGTAGTAGAAGGAAGGAAGTAAAGATTGGAATGAAGATAAACAAAATAGAGCCTGGGGTAACAGTATAGAAAGTATATCAAAAGTTGGTTCTTAAAAAAACTATTAACAATATTGGCAACCTTTTCCCAGATTAACTTTGAAAAAAGAGATGGATATTACTGAAATTAGCGACCTTACCATCCATTCTCCAGAGTAATAGAATTTCAAGAGCACTCAATAATTATATGTTAACTGTTGGGCGGCCTAGATGCAACAAATTCCTAGAAACCTGGACTCTACAGAGACGGGAGTGTGAAGAGACGTAAATTAGAATCGGGGTCTCAGTGGGAACACTGCCAGCTCTCCCTCTGAGATGAGGAAGAATACAGGATGTTGGTGAGACCACTTCTGCTAGGAGTCCTACACAGAGCCATTAGGCTAGACAATGAAATAAAAGGTGCCCCATTAGAAGGTGGTAAAATACATATCTGACCATGACACAAACTTGTTTGTAGAAAACACTTAACATTCTACAGAAAGTTCTCAGAGCTAAATGAGCAAAACTGTTGGCTAATAAAATGAACATGGCCAAATGAGCTGTATTTCCGTGTATTAATATTGACCATGAGCAATTAGATCTCCCTCTTTTCCTGACAGTACTGGAGATTGAACCTAGGGCCTCAGGCAAGTGTTCAGCTACTGAGCAATAATCCCAGTCTTAACAGTGAATACTTAGAATCAACTCCACCAAAGAGACAAAAGACTTGCACCCAAAAACTATCAAATACTGCTGTGAAAATCCATCAACATAATTTACCATATAAACAAACTGAAAGAAAAAAAACCTACGTGATCATTTCGCTAGATGCTGAAAAAGCATTTGGCAAAATCCAACACCCCTTCATGCTAAAAGTCCTGGAGAGAATGGGCATACAAGGACCATACCTAGAAATAAGAAAGGTGATATACAGAAAGCCAGTAGCCAACATCAAATTAAATGGAGATAAACTTAAAGCATTTCCTCTAAACTCAGGGACAAGACAAGGATGTCCACTTTGACCATATCTCTTCAATATAGTACTTGAAGTTCTTGTTAGAGCAATAAGACAACTAAAGGAGATCAAGGGGATAGAAATTGGAAATGAAGAAGTCAAATTATCCCTATTTTCAGACAATATGATAGTATACATAGCGACCCCAAAAATTCCACCAGAGAACTCCTACCTGATAAACACCTTCAGCAAGGTGGCTGGATACAAAATTAATTAAAAAAAATCAGAAGCCCTTCTTTATACAACAAACAAATGGGCTGAGAAAGAAATAAGGGAAACAACTCCCTTCACAATAGCCACAAACAATATAAAATGCCTGGGGGTAACTCTAACCAAGCAAATGAAAGACCTGTATGACAAGAACTTCAAGTCCTTGAAGAAAGAAATTGAAGAGGACATCAGAAGTTGGAAAGATCTCCCATGCTCACGGATAGGTAGGATCAACATAATAAAAATGGCCATCCTACCAAAAGCTATATACAGATACAAAAAGCCCAGAATAGCTAAATCAATCCTGTACAATAAAAAAACATCTGGAGGTATCACCATCCCAGATTTCAAACTGTACTACAGAGCAATAGTAATAAAAACAGCATGGTGCTGGTATAGAAACAGACCAGTGGATCAATGGAATTGAATTGAAAACCCAGAAATGAACCCTCACACCTATGGTCACGTAATTTTTGACAAAGGAGCCAAAACTGTACAATGGAAGAAGGACAGCATCTTCAACAAATGGTGCTGGTCTAACTGGATGTCGACATGGAAAAGAATGAAATTAGACCCATATTTATCACCTTGCACAAAACTTAAGTCCAAGTGGACCAAAGACCTTGACATAAAGCCCAACACACTAAATCTAATAGAAGAGAAAGTAGGAAAAAGCCTGGAACTCATTGGCACAGGTGACAACTTCCTGAACAGAACACCAACAGCTCAGGACCTAAGACCAACAATCAGTAAATGGGACCTCATGAAACTGAAAAGCTTCTGTACAGCAAAGGACACTGTCACTGGAACAAAACGGCAACCTACAGATTGGGAAAAGATCTTTACCCACCCCACTTCCGACAGAGGGATGATGAAAGAAGACAAGAAATGAAAGACATTAGGGTTGACAGGCTGGAAGATTTAATTTCATTATTATTGTCATTTAATTCATTATTATTGTCGTTTTGCCGTACTGGGGATTGAGGCCAGAGCCTTGTGCATGGTAAGCAAATGCTCTCCCACTGAGCTGTATTCCAAACTCTTCCTCTTGAGTTTTATTTTGAAACAGTGTGTCACTCAATTACTCAGGGTGGCCTTGAACTAGCCATGTTAGGCACTCTAAGGTGTTAGGCACTCCTGGCTTAGCTTCTTGAGTGGCTGGAATTAACAAGCACGAGCCTATAATTGCCTGAAAGAAGATTTTTTTAAAAAGTGACAATATTACTGAAAGTGGTCTTTCAATTCTATGTACTTCAGATCAAAACCCCAGTGGCATTTTATATAGAAATGGAAAAGTCCATTCTAGCTGCCCTGCAACTCACTGTACAGACCAAGCTGGTTTCAAGCTCTCAGGGGTCTACCTGTTTCTGCCTCCTGAGAATGGAGTTAGAAGCAGGCACCACCACACCTAGCCTTAAAAGTATCCTGAAAAAGAGGCTGGGCATGGTGGCACACGCCTTTAATCCCAGCACTTGGGAGGCAGAGGCAGGTGGATCTCTCCGAGTTCAAGGCCGGCCTAGTCTACAGAGTGAGTGCAGGTCAGCCAGGGCTACACAGAGAAACCCTGTCTCGAAAAAAAAAAAAGTATCTTGAAAAATAAGAACAAAATTGCAGGACATCCTTCATAATTTAAGCACAAATGTGCAATAATCAAAATAGTCTGACATAAAACGACATATAGATCAGTGAGATAAAATGGATAGTCCAGAACTGCTTGGGTGCACTGACTAATGATTAAGGATGAGTTGATACATGACATATGCGTATGATTATGAGAACAGTGTATGATTTTGCATCTATATTACAATGTGTTGTCAGACTGGAGAGGCTGGCATATCCATCACTTCATATGTCACTTTTTTATGTCTGTTATGAACATCCGTCTCTGCTGGATCTTTTGAAAGCCATAGTTAGTTGGTGTAAAACAGAGTTGCCCCATTGAGTCACAGAACTTGGAAGGTGTTTCTGCTGTCCAACTTCACCCGTGACCAGATGAATTTTGATCAGCCTGTTCAGATTGTTCAATGAATGTTCTTGTTTTAAACAAGAATGTTGGGAAATGAGATATCTAGGCAAAAGTGTGACGTTGAGTCCTCCCATAGGACTTGACATCATAGAAATCAACTCTAAGTGGATCAAAGACCTTAATATCAGAGCCCAAACCCATAAAACTTTTAGAAAGCAGGAATGAAAGTTTCTTGAAATTGGATTTGGCATAGTGTCCTTGTCGTGATGCCAGATGGATAGGCAACAACAGATAAACTGGACTTCAGAGGATGTTATCAGTCAATATAACCCAGCAGGTGTTTGTGGCATTCTTCACAATAATCAAGGCATGCACACTAAATGTCTATCAGTGGATGAGTGAGTGAAGAAAACGTGATGTATATTCACATGGCAGTTCTGTTAAACCTTTTAAAAGAAGGTAGTTCTGTCAATGTGACTATGTGAAAAAACCTAGGACACGATGCTGGGTGAGATAAGCCGTCCGTGCACAGAAAGCCAGTACCACGTGGTCTCATTCACGGGAAGCTCAACGATCCCCGGAAGTGGAGAACAAAGGTTGCCAGAGACTGAATGGCAGCAGGAAAGATGGGGAGTTGCTGGTCACAGGGTACAAGGTTTAAGATAGACCAGAAGGTTAAATTCTGAGAGGCATGACACAGCAGGGGAATTAAGGTCCACTGTAATGGATTGCAAAGAAACAATAAATTTCAAATAACTTAGCACAAAAATGGTAAGAGAAGTAACAGTTAGGTTAATTATTGGTTTAATCATTCCAAATTATATCCTCCTAAATGTATTCAATTATTATGTCAATTTAAAAACCATTAGTAACAATAAACAAAGACGTTACCAGGAAAGTGAAAAGTGTGCGACCAGAATGGCAGAAAATACTTGTAGGTAAAACATCTGACAAGAGGTTAATGTTCAGCATGTATAAGAAACTCCAAAACTAGCAAAAAAAAAAAAAAAAAAAAAAAAAAAACCTAAAAAACCCAATTGAAAAACAAGGAAAGGACTTGAATAGTTTACAAAAAAAGGAAAAAGAAAAGGCATTAATGGTCAATAAGTACATGAAGAGATGTCCCACTTTACTTCCCAGTCACTAACAAAAGGGAAACTAAAATCACGAGATGCCAGCTCACATGTCTTAGGATAGATACCATTAAAAACAAAAACAAGAGTTTTGGAACATATAAAGAAATTGGAGCTCTTGGGCATTGCTGAACGGGAGGGTAAAATATAACCCTGAGACATGTGTTATGGATTCTCAAAAAAAATTTAAAGAACTGGTAAGGAGTGGAATAGATTTACAAGAAGTTTTATAAATGGACAACAATGGTGGCTACACAGCGATATGAATATACTTTACGTCACTGAACTGTACATTTTAGAAGCTGTAAAATGGTAAATCTTAAAAATTAAAAGAGTTTTATGTATATATGTTTTTGCTAGCACATATATATCTGTGCACCACATGTGTACCTGGTACCTGAGGAGGACAGAAGAGGGTGTTGAATTCCTTGGAACTGTAGTTACAAGTAATGAGCTGCCATGTGGGTGTTGGGAATTGAACCTCTGTCTTTTGGAAGAACAGTCAGTGCTCATAACTGTTGAGACATCTCTCCAGTCCTGTAAACTGTATGCACTACTACATACCAAACACAAAGCTGTGAGACAAAACAGTGTTGTGGAAAGTAGTTCCACTGCAAATGTCAGTATGAGGATAAGAAACTCAGTTTATGGGGGCCAACAAGATGGCTCAGTTGGGTGCTTGCCATACTCCCTCAGTACTTACCCCCACTGCCACACATAAACAAATGCACATACAAATTTGGGTCAGTGAAATGGCTTAGCAGCAGGTAACAGGCTTGCTGCCAAGCCTCACCCACCTGAGTCAATCCCCAGAAAAGTGGCTCCCACAAATTGTCCTCTGACCTCCACACTTGGGCGTGGAGCACACGCACACAAAATGAATAAGTGCAAATGTAGTAAGAAACTCAGTACAGGTCCTTTCTACCTATGGATTTCACATTTTTGGATCGAAACTACTCAGAAAAAATATGTCTACAGCAAAAAAATGTTTGCTTTCCTCCTGCCCCTGACTCCTACTTAACACAGTAAGACTAGTGTCTACGCCGTATTTGTATTGGGAGTAAATCTAAAGAAGATCTGACGGTGCAGGGGGGTGTGCAGGGTAAGGTGAATATTTTACTAGACTAAGAGTTGACTGTGTGATTCAGATCCTACACTCTTAACCACGTTGCATTTCGATTTGCTATAACGACATTTATTATTGCTGTTGCTGTTATTGACAGGGTCACACAGTGTAACCTGGGATGGCCTTGACTCCTGGTCCTCTTGCTTTGTGCTCTCTCTCTCTCTCTCTCTCTCTCTCTCTCTCTCTCTCTCAGACTATGCAGCCTGTAGTCGCAGGCTAACCAGTGACTTGCTGTGTAGACAAGGCTGCTTGTGAATCCATAGTGATCCACCTGTCTCTGCCTCTGGTGTGCTGGGGTCAAAGGCATGCACCATTCTCAGCTTGCTTTGTGTTTTATCGTGAGATTGAACATCACCATGGTGTCTATGTTTGTATCTTTTTTTTTTTCAGTTGTTTTTGAAACAGGGTTTCTCTGTGTAGCATCCAGAGTCCTGGACTCTCTTTGTAGACCAGGCTGGCCTTGAACTCACAGAGATCCGCCTGCCTCTGCCTCCCGAGTGCTGGGATTAAAGGTGTGCGCCACCACGCCCAGCTCTGTTTGTATCTTAAGCTGTATTTTCCTCCTTGTAATTTTTACCCATTTTTCACATCCTTGATAAAGAAATTGCCCATCCCCAACACTACGGAGTAAGAAAGGTGAAGTCACTCACTTATTATATCCAGCTGGATTGGGCTGCTCCTCATGAAACTGACTGGATTGGAGACCTCACACTGATACTCTCCAGCATCCTCCCTTTTGACAGGATCTATTCTGAGGGTGCTGTTGTTCTGGGAGAGTGTCATCCTCTCTGTGAGCAGTAGACTCTGGCCGTTGAAGACCCAATGGATGGAGATTCCAGTGTCATTTGAGAAGCAGGTCAGGAACACAGAGTCCAGTTCTTTGACTGTGGTGTTGGTGATTTGGATGAAGGGCTGAGTCACTGGCTCTGTGAACAAACAGAAGAGGGGGCCAGCTGAGGGTCCTTCATCCTCAGAGACCACAGCCAGCTCACAGGGTCCACAAAGTGAAGTGGCCCCCTGCAAGGTGGGCATGTTCAAGATATAATCTGTAAGGAGAGAGCTGTATCTTCCTCCTACTCAGATCACCCACAGTGCCCCTGACTGGGGATATTTGTGTAGATTCCTCACTAGGAACCTCTTCAGCCTGTGTGTCCAGAAATCTCACTGGGGGAATGTTTTTCCCATTGATTTTTGTGCAAATTCTTGCTTGTACTTTCTGTGGGTGTGAACAGTCAGGTACCTCCATTTTAAAATAGCTTTCTTTTTCTTTTTCATTAAATAACTTGTCATGGGGTCAATATTGCCTAGCTAATTGTAAAGATATTAAAGGCTAGACCTCAGAACTGAGAGAAATCCCAATCTTAAGAATTTCTGTTTGAAGAAAAATGCTATTTCCTTGCCCCATGGATATAGATTAAATACCACAGTGAAAAAGTGAATGGTCACAGTGTTAACAACAGCTCTCCACTCTAATCTTCACTACTGATTTCTTTTTTTCTTTTTTTTTTTTTAAAGACAAAATCTCATTGCGCACTCCTGGCTAGCCTGGAACTTGCCATGTAGACCAGGCTGGTCTTAAACTCACAGAGATCCATCTGCCTCAACCTTCCGAGTGCTGGGATTAGAGGTGTGTGCCACCACCCATGGGCCTTACACAGAAACCTCTTGGTACTTTCCTTGTGTTCTCCAAGCCAGTGTACTTCACTGTTCTCAGTGGTCAGCACATGTGCTGGTGTCCAGAGCACCCAGTTGGACCTTCAGGGCCAGGACATAGCTAAGAGCCAACTAACCCAAAATTCACTTTTTCACTTTCCCACATCTGATCCCAAGGACACTCTGATGTCCATCAGTGACATTTTATTTGACTTTGTTTTTTGAGGCAGGGTCTCACTATGTAGCTTTGGTTGGCCTAGAACTCATAAATGTGCACCTGGCTCTCCCTCCTTAGTGCTGGGATTAAAGGTGTGCACCACTACACTCAGCTGATATTTGCTTTTTTTTTTTTTTTGAGACAGAGTTTCTCTTTGTATCTCTGGCTGTCCTGGACTCATTTTGTAGCCCAGGTTAGCCTCGAACTCACAGAGATCTGCCTGCCTCTGCCTCCCGAGTGCTGGGATTAAAGGAGTCCACCACCACGCCCAGCCGACATTTGCTTTTTAAGCCTTGAGAAGAATAAGCAAAAGAGCACCATCAAATCACCCGTGGCGTGGCTCGCCCTGACTCAGAAGGGCTCCCAGGCATGTTCTCTACACGCTTCCATCCCACAGAGCCAGCCAGCCAGTGAGACAGGAGCAGAGCTGGGAGTGGACCTCTGAGCTGCCAGTCCCCATCTGTGGGGATTTTTTCTCTCCTCATTTGGAGAAAAAGAATGTGAGCACAGTTCAAAGGCCTGGGTGTTCCTTCTAGGTCATGCAGATCATAAAAAGAAAACGGAGGTGATAGGAAGGCATGAGTTAGTGCCAGAAAGAAGTCTTCTTGACCTTGTCTCTCCCTCCCCTGGGAAGCCTCACACACCACTTCTGAGGCTTCTGAAGGCTGGGAGAACCACGTCAATTCCAAGCTCAGTCCCTGATCAGCCAGGAGAAAACAGAAGCAGGAGAGGATTAGACCTAGGGATGGAGGCCGGAGCTGTGGGGGAGAATTGAATTTTGCTTGTTTCCATAGACAAGGGCTGGAAATGATAGTTTTCTGTACCTTCCCAGAAAACCAAAAGACTCCACTCCAAACCTGGTGCTGGTATTTCAGAGATCCACTTACCAAGGACTGTAATGTTCTTGACCGTGGTCCTATTGAGGCCAGTGACAGAGTTATGGACGAGGCACGCATAGGTTCCGCTATTATTAGTGGTGATGTTGGGGATAAAGAGCTCGTGGGAGGATGACTCGGGCTTCCCATTGATAAGCCAAGAGTACTGTGCAGGTGGGTGAGAGGCTGCATGGCAGGAGAGGCTGAGGTTTGCCCCTGGAGGGAAATGGATATCTGAGGGGGATATAACTGGGACGTCCGGACCATCTGGAGTAAACAGAATAAAGCCACACATGACGTCAGCAGAGGGAAGGGGAATCCTGGTCTGTAGACAGCTATAATATCTGTGCTAACACCTCAGGTAAGCAGGTCTCAACCAGATCTGGGGTGCAGATTAGTAGAAGAGTACTCCTGTAGCGTGCACAAGGCCCTGATCCATCTTCAGCCCCACTGGACACTTACGTGTGCCCTGAGCCTGAGTCTGAGGTGTCCCCTGTGTCTCCATCACCCCGAGCCTCTCTCTAGGCAGGAGAAGTCCCTCTAGCCCATTCCAGCTCAACGCTGGGTCTCTTGCACGTACTTGGGGTAGGCCTGGATGCCTATCTATGTGGTGGTGGATCTGTGTCACGAACCCAGGAGCGACTGAGTGTCCTGCCTCTAGCTCTTCATATTTAGGCAGTTGTAGCAATGATGGGATGGAAATTACTCACAGGTAATGTTCAGGGTGAATGGGTCACTTCGGTTGGCACTCACTGGGTTCCAGGTTTCACACTCATAAGGTCCTGTGTCAGTCCTCGAGACATTGAGTAAAGTGAGAGTCCTGTTGCCCTCAGAAAGCTTCAGCCTGCTGTCACCGTCTGAGATGGTTTGACCATTTCTCCTCCACAGGTAGCTTGTATTCTCACTCTTAGGTTCACACATTAATGCTACTGAGTCCTCACCCTCCATGGGGTTGGAGTTGTTGCTTGTGATGCTGGGCTTGGGTAATGGAGCTGTGCAGATAACAAAGAGAAGATTGTCCTATGTGGTACTTCTGATCCTTGCAAGGGGCTCTTTCAGCCAGCGCTGGTTTCTTAACTCCCTGCTGACCCAGATCCTTAAAGAACCAGGCAGGAGGCAAATCATAGGCAGATGGAGTAGCTGAGGGCTCAGAGAAGCTGGGGCCTCCTGTGCTACTGAGTATGGGAGAAGCAAGGGCTTTCTCGTGAGTGAATTGAGCTGCGGTTTGGTGATGGACAGATTCAAGGCTCAGAATCAGAGGCCTCATTTTTATCTCCTGGTGCTCACCGACCCACTGTGTGCCTTGAGACACAATGTGCTGGGTCCCTCCACTGCAGTGACCTCTACTGTTCAGTGTAGAAGACTGCCCTCCAAGCTTTTGCTGTTCAGGGCCGTCCTACACATAGATCCTGAGGAGACTTCCCATTGAGCTTCCCTGAGAAGCCTCACAGCCTGTCAGAGATCTCACACAGGAGACCTGAATCTGGCTGGGCCACAAGGTGGGCCATTCTTGTCAGGTGTTGATTAACACGAACCAGGGATTCTTAAAAGAAGAAGCCTGAGCCCAAGGAATGTTCTAAAAAAAGTGAAGGGTATGTAATAAGGTCTCCAGGGTAGGGAGGCTGGAGACGTGGCGGTGGACAGATAGCTCCAGGGTGTGTGTTACCCTGACTCAGTGACTGTATTTCCTGTCTCAGTTTCCCTATAACAGGGCACGTGATAAATGATCATTGCTGTGACTGCAAGTTAACCTTAAATATGAGCGATGACTGGAACTTCTGTAAACCAGCATCTGTTACTGTTTGCCTGCAGGAAATAATCCCTGGACAGGATTCCATGCAGGGCAAAGAGCTGCCAATTGTACACTCTTTTCTCCTATCTCTTTAGGGCTCCTGACCTTCTGCAAAGTCTCCTAGGACCATCCGAACAGTTGGATGATAGTCCTTCATACCTCCACCTATTCTGAGCATGCTGACTCTCAGAAGGAGATACCCAGGTGACCTACCTCAGACATGGCTCTCCTACAGATCACTGTCTACAGGCTACCAGGCTACAATCATTGTCCCCTGTCAGCTCTAACAGGAGGTCAAATTCCAACCCAGTCCACAAGCTTCCCAGGGTTACTGGAGTCCAGGCTGGGACAGAGGTCTGGAGCAGAGAGCTTCCTGGTGCTCACCTCTCTGTGAGGATCTCAGGGTTTCCTCAGCCAGGCCCTGCCTGAGTCCTGAAGGGTCTTTCTCAAGGCCATGTTCAGGATGAGCATCCTGACATGCAGGGCAGAGTCTGACATCCATGGTAGGAGTTACCTCACCATCTCTTCTTTGAAAGGGTGGGTTCAAGTGAGGCATCCTGACCTACTGCTGTTTTTCTCTAGTCTGTGTGTCCTGTACTAAATGCTGAAATCACAGTGTAGGGAAACATAATACAGAGTCATCTAGGACTGACAATCCCATGTGTGAAGTGGGATTAGCTCCACCCCAACCCAGAGGTTACGGAGAATTACTCACGGTATACTTGGAATCTCACAGATATCTGTTTAGTACCAAAGTTTGCATCTATCATATTTAGCGTGTAGGTTCCTGTATCATTCTTGGTGACAGTCTGGATTTGCAGGGATCCATTGTGGTATATTGTCTCTCTGCCGCTGTATGCAGGCCCCGTTATATTTGTCTTAGAGGATACTACAAAACGTGCAATTTCTCTGTCAGACACACCATCTCCCTTGTACCAGGAAAAGGCTTGGAGTGCCTCTTGCAGATTGCGGACAAGTAGAAGAACGTTTTCCCCTTCAGCCACATTGGGTGGTACAGCTTCAACGGTGACTTGGGCAGTGGTGGGAGAGTTCCAGTAGGTTAAAAGTGAGGCTAAGAGGGAAGAGAGAATAATCTGTCAATATTAGGACCTTGCATTTGGCCGACATTTGAAACCTGAGTGTGTTCACCTCTCAACCTTGGTGTGAGCGTGTCCCATTGGGTGGTGGCCAGCAGCAGCACCTCCATTCCTCACTACCCCTGAATCTTTTCCCTGTATGAATCGGTCCACTCTTGTGTTCACACAGCTCACCCCTCAGTGCCCTCAGATCTCTGCTCACACTCAGAATCTTTGCTGAGTGTAGGGGATGTGTCTCTGACCTCCTCTAAAGACCCCGTGTCTTCATTTTCTCACCTTTCCCTGCTCTCTTTTTCTGAAGTCCTTGTCAACCTGACCCCACCTTCTAGATGTCCTTGCTGGTCTGTCTTCCTGCCCAGTAGAACCAGGGCTTCCTGAGGAAGACTAGTTTGATCTTGGTTTAAACCCACTCCCTGGAACAGGCTCAGATTCCTGTGAGCAAACCAGTGTCCTGGAGCCTAGGGTTTATTTGCAAATTTCTCAGGGTAGTGTGTAATGCTGCTGTTTACTTGCCCCAGTTTGATTTTTACTTGGAGAGAGTCATCCTGACAGAGTTGTGGATGTCAGTCTTCAGGATACAGTGGGCAGTGCTGAGCAAGTTCCACCTGGGTCCGCCTGAGTTTCTCCTCCCCACTCACAATTCACATTCACTGAGTGCTTCCTGTTGAGCTCAAGCTTCAACAGAAGCCAGATGTCCCTTCTCAGGTCCCTTTCCTCTCCCAGAAGACCCCATCCAGTCTCCGAGCTCCCCTGCTCTCTACTCCCAGGGAACATCTCCCTACCTGTGAGCAGGATCCAGGGGATCTGCCCTTTGTGGAGAGGGGCTGAGGTGAACTCCATGATCTCTGCTGCCTGCTAGGCTCCTCCTCTAGAGAAGTGGTTTGGCTCCAGCACCGCTGTCTGTCAAGCCTGGCTGCTCTGGTGTTTGCGAGCTTTTCTTCCAGAACTGAGCCTCCTCCCATAGGACAGCACCTCCCAGAGTCACATGGGCTAGGGGTGGAGTCTGTGCCTCGACATTGCTCTCTCCTGTCAGTTCTGGCCTCCCATCCTTCTATTCCTTCCTTTCTGGTTCAGTGTTCTAGAACAGAAGTGTCCTGGGCCCTGAGACAACCGAAACTCACCCCACCCAGGGCTGAGCTCTGCTGTGTCCTGGCCTTGGGGGTCTGTCAACACCATGGGAGGCCCTGCACTTCCTAGAGCCAAGAGTGACAGGAAAAACCCTTCAGAGCCCAGTGTGCCCGGCGTTCTCAGTGCTCAGGACGGTGGGATTTACTCCAGGCAGGAAGTGGCAGAGTTATCTCTAGGGGTTAGGAAAGGCCTACTAGCTGAGTGGTGACTGGTGCCGTCAGTCAGGACACTGATGTAGGGAGACAAGGTGTCTCGGGGTTCATATCCTGGGCGTGCAGGAGGAGGTGATCTGTGTGTCCCGGAAAGAAGACTCGGTGCTCCATCTTCCTATGGAGGGCTCCGGGGAGATTTCCCTCCCCCAACCTGTACTGGCTGAGTGTGATCAGGTCTGCCCATGCCTTCCCTGACCTTTCCCGGATGCCTTTGTCCTCCTTGGTGATTGCCCTGTGATCTCCCCGTCTTTCCCTGTGGATGACTGGAGGAGGGAAGGGACTGCATCGGGTCTCCTTTGTTCTCAGAGACACAGGAAAGAGCCAGCAGCACGGAGTGTGATCATGTGCCGGGGAGCTCCAGGTCTGTTGGAAACGGGATGGAAACCAGGCTGCAAGACAGGGTCAGGCCTCAGCAGAGTTTCCCCTGGGCCGATGTCTCCCCCTGGTGCTAATGAGGAGACCTGCAGCTCATGTCTGGATTGCCCTAAGGATGGTATCCAGGCTCCCAAAGCTGCGGTGAAACTTAGAACTCTCTTACGTTTCCCAGAAAAGGTCCCAGGTGTGTGGCTGCCTTTGAGGATCTAGTCAGCTTTTTGCTAGAGACTATTACAGAAGTGAAGTGAGACTTGCTGCCATTTTGATCTGCAGTTCCACACTAACGATGTTGAACCCCGTTCCCATGGGCCTATTGGCTTTACTTGTGCATCTTTTTCAGGGGGAGACTATCCAAGTCCTTTGCTCACTCTAAAATTGTTTTTGTTTGTTTTTTTTTCCGAGGCAGGGTTTCTCTGTGTATCTCTGGCTGTCCTGGACTCGCTTTGTAGATCAGGCTGGCCTCGAACTCACAGAGATCCGCCTGCCTCTGCCTCCTGAGTGCTGGGATTAAAGGCGTGCGCCACCACCGCCCGGCTTCTAAAATTGTTTTATTATGACTTTTTAATTTTAAAGCAAAGTACTTTCATTCACCAACAAGAGCGCATTTTAGAATTATGACATTAGAAACAAACAAACAAACCCTGCAAGGTTCTCAGTGTTTGTAATTCCTGGTAAGTCAGTATTTTCAGGTATTCTTTAAAAAAAAAAAACATAATGACTATTAAGCATACTTCTGAGTGTCTTTACTCTCTATAATTTTTATAGCTGAAATTCTTGTTTAAAAAAAAAACCAATGTACCCTAAGTAGTACTAACAAGAACTACATTGTACAGGAATATTCAAACGATGACAAACATAACTTCAAATTCAGGCCTCCCAGCAAGGAAGCGGCCCCTCATGGAGACGCATGTGGACACTGCTTGTCAAGGACCTGTTTTACATCAAAACTGTGTTTCATAACGAGGGACCACTCAATAGACCCCACAAAGCACAGCATGTGTGCGAGCTCATTAGGGAGCTTTTCATCTCTTTAAAAACTCCTTCATGTTCTCCTTCCTAAATGTTGTACCGAACCACCACAAATTTAATTACATATTATAGGCTAGGATCCACATACAAGAAAGAACATGTGGATTTTTTCCACCCTGAGATCAGGCAATCTCATTTGACATTATACATTCTAAGTCTACCCACTTCCCTGTAAATTTTGCGATCCATTCCTCAGTAAGGATGAATAATACTTCATTTTGTACATGCACTAGACTCGGATCGTGCATTCATTTGTTGATGGGCATTTTCTTAGTTAGGGTTTCCATTCCTGTGAGGAGACACCATGACCAAGGCAAATCTTACAATGGACAACATTTAATTGGGGCTGGCTTACAGTTTCAGAGGTTTAGTCCATAATCGTCATGGTGGGAAGTATGGTAGCGTCAAGGCAGACCTGGTGCTGAAGGAGCCAAGAGTTTTACATCTTGATTCAAAGGCAGCCAGGAGGAGGCTACTTCCACGCTGGGCGGAGCCTTAGCATAGGAGATCTCAAAGCCCACCTATAGAGTGGCACACTTCCTCTAACAAGGCCACACCTCCTAACAGTACCATTCACCATGGGCCAAACATGAGTCTATGGGGGCCAAACTTATTCAAACCACCACTGTCCACTCCTTGACCCCATAGGCTTGTAGTCATAATGCAGAATGCATTTAGTCCAACCTCAAAAGTTCCCATTGTCTATCACAGGCTAAGTAGCGTTTAAAAGGTCAAAGTCTCTTCTGAGATTCATGCAATCTCTTAACTGTAATTCCCTGTAAAATCAAAATAAAAAGGCCGATTACATACTTTCAACACCACAGGATATACTTTACCATTCTAAAACATCATACGGAGGAACTACTGGCCCAAAGGCAGACCAAAAACCAGCCAGGCGAAGTCCAGACTCTGCATCTCTATGTCCGATGTCCACTTCTTCTCAGCTTTGTTGACTGCAACACAATTCTTTCTCTGGGGTTGGTTCTGCCCCCTGTTGGCAGCTCTCCTCAGGAAGTGTGTACCACGGCTCTGGCATCTCTAACATCTTGGGGTCTCCAAGGCAACTTCTGCTTCACAGCTTCTCTTTCCAATGTCTGGGATCCACAGAGGTTCTTCTGAGCTCCTCCAAATGACTTGGGTTGTTTCTCCAGCTCTGCTCTCTGTAACACTCTACACTCTGGCTAACTCCACTCCATCGCTGCTGCTGTTCTTGGTGGTCATCCCATGGTACTGGTGTGTCTCTAATACCATGGGGTCTTCTACTGCAAGTATGCTGCGACTTCACCAATGGCCTCATAAGCTCTCTTTAATGGTGGCAAGTCTCGGCTTCTTTGTATGACCCCTTCAGTCCTGGGCCTTCAGCCTCCTCTGAGGCAGTACTTTCAACAGTGGCCTTTCCTGGCCTCTCATAGTGCCAAGCCTCAGCTGCTCTCTTCATGCTTTCAAAACCAGTATCACCTGGGTGACTCTTACACATTACCAAGTTCGGCTGCCAGCACGATTTCTATCTCAGGAACACAGTGTTTTAATCTAATCTCGGTGGGACCTCCAAATGTTAGAGTCCGAGAAGAGCCGCACAAACCACTCAGTCACCAATCTCAGTCAGATATTGATGGTTTATTGAACACACACCTCAAAACTGGTCATGGCCAGCACGACCAGGATTGCAGAGTGGTCTCGGAGCCTAACTGTGACGTCGGTCTGCTTCCAAGGCAGGCTTTTTATAAGAAAAACCATAACCAGGTAACCAGGTATAGGAAACAAACCACATCCAGATAACAATCAAGTAACCATGTATAGGAAGCAAGGGGATGGTAGCACTACACCATTTTGACCAGCTAGACAAAACATGTCTAACTAACCTTTAATTTGATTGGTCCCAAGTGGAGCTGTAGTTGGGGACTCTTTAGAGTGTCAAGGTAACAAAGTAGCCAAGTATGAGTAATTTCATCTTATAACTAAAATGGAGACTGAAGACCAAAATGGCAGCACTCATGCTAAAGACTAAAGCAGCTTCTTTGTGCTCTGAGGAAGCACTTCCCAGAACATCTCACTTCAATGATGCTGCTCTCTTAATCATTGCTAATTTCTTAGCTCCAGCTAACCAGCATCCATTGTCTCAGTAACCCCTTCTATTCCGGACTATAAATCCATAGCCACATGGTGGAAGCTGCCAAGTTCTGCTGCTTGTTGGGGCTGCAACATGGCCCCCTTGCTCTATTACATCTTCACCAGTTTTCTTTTTTCCATGATTTCCGTTACTGCCTAAGCTAGACCGTCCTGGAACTTGCTCTGTAGACTGACTTTGAACTCAGAGATCTGCAGGCCTCTGTCTCCTGAGTCCTGGGATTAAAGGAGTG
>CAJQZJ010026257.1:1900878-1945766 GCA_907164525.1 Lophiomys imhausi | reverse complement strand
TGGGGGTCCCTGTAAGCATCTGGCTGGCAGGGAAAAGATCCAGGTGAGATAAGAATGAAACTCAGTTCAGTCAAACTTGCTTAGCTGGTGCTGGGACAAACTTCTAACACCGCGTGGTTTGTTTTAGCCATATTTAAGTACAGCACAAATTTGGAAAAAAGTTCCTTGATGACAATTAACTCAGTCCCAAAGACATGTTTGCATTGAGAACTTTTACACAGTACATAAGGCTTCTTCCATAAAGATGGGTTCTGTTGCCTCAGAAACAATACTCAAAATAAGGGTGTAGGGAGAATGGCTGAGGTAAACAAAATGTCTGTGGGAGTCAGGACTGACCTGACCCTAAGACGATATGAAGTCACTTAGGCTGTTGTAAGGCACACGCAACATCACTCACAAGATGAGTTTTGTGGACTAAGAAGCAACGCTCAAGATTTAGGGGGAAAGTCTGAGATACACAAATGAAATATTCCAGGAAGCCTTGGGCCTACGTGTAGCAAAGGATCACCAGGGTGTAAACGTCATCCTTTCCCAGCATTCCTGGTGGAAGATGGGTAAACATCTCCTTCCTTTGAAGAGACAACCCTGGATGTTTAACTTTCCTGGATTTTCAGTGCTTAGCTGTGTTCACAAGGACTTCCACCCTCTACAACCATGACACATTGTGAGAGTCAGTCTTGAGAATATAGAGACCATTGGGGATTAATCTGGATTAGAGACGGTGGAACTTTTCCTCCTCCTTACCAGTTCATGTCTTGAGCATATTCTATTGCTGAGCCTCTCGTCCCTCTATTTCTCTTTTTACCTCAGGGACCGAGAGAAGCCTTCTGTCCCTTCCCAGGATACTATATTCTTGACACTAGCCATGTAGAGAGCAGAGTAAACCAGGAGTGACTGAAGTCCCGAGTGACTGTGTGCTGTTGACACGGCATGGTCATGTCAAGGACCCCGTAACTTCAGCCTCAGAAGGATGACACACCCTTCCTCGGGGGCCACCAAGTGGGAGTATTGACATTGTATGCAGAAAATGTCCATCATAGCCTTTCCCTGTGGGTATCTGTGACCTGAAGATTGCTCCCCTACAGAGACTGCTCCTAGGACATTACCTGTCGCCTTGATCCAACTGTTTTCCACAAACCCCACTTCCTTGCTCATCTATGTACAATAACCCCTCTTCTCTGTTCAACTCTATAAAATAAACATGCTTCTGGGTCCCCAGGGTTCTCCATCAGAAATCCCAGTCCACTTAATGCCAGCTTGCCTGTGTGTCTGTGTCCATCTGTCCATCTGTCTTCATTGCCTTGTTCATCCATTGCTGTGCTGGACACATCTCCTGGTCACGATCTTCCTGTTCACTCCCACGATTGCTCCCCTCA
The DNA here is from genome assembly GCA_907164525.1 of Lophiomys imhausi. NCBI lineage: Eukaryota > Metazoa > Chordata > Mammalia > Rodentia > Muridae > Lophiomys > Lophiomys imhausi. Next base: position 1,944,390 of record CAJQZJ010026257.1, on the reverse strand, counting down.
CCTGTAAGCAGGAGCCCCTGCCAGGGGTCACACCTTGAGAGAAGGGCTGAGGGGGGCTCCATGATGTTGTTGTCCTCCCTCTATGGAAAAGCCCCTGAGCTCCAGCACTGCTCCCAAGCCCTGATGGCCCAGTGTCAGTTCTGCTGTCCTTTGTCTCTCTAAGCTGAGCTCATTCTGGGCCTGGACCTTTCGGGGTCACATGGGCTGGGGACAGGGCTTGTTGTTAGGGAGCTTCCCTGTTCCCTATCCTTTCAGTCCTTTGTCTTTTTCTCTCCCTTCCCTGTGTTAGTTTTTAGTTCCCCATCCCCGCAGACTGATGTGGGCCCTTGTCAATCTTCCAACCCCAGCACTGACCTCTGCTGTGTCTTGGGCCTGGGGACTGTTTTCATCACACACCTTGGAGTCACAGACTAAGGGTGTGTTTCCTTTTGTGACACAGAAACCCAACTAATTGGTCACTGGAACCAGTGACGTCTAGGCTCTGGGACACTAGGACTTACTCTCAGCAGGAAAGTGATGGGCATAGCTCTAGGGCAGACAAATGGGCTAGCTGAATCATGATTGGCTTAGGAGACCAGTTCTTTATCTGTCATCAGATTGGTCTTTGTTCCTGGACAGCACTTCACGTCCTGCCATGTCAGGCCCTAGAGCAAGAAGAAGCTCTTAGCCTTCATGTGACTGATGAACTGAGGGGGCTTGGTATATGGGGGCCCCCTCACCCAAGGAGAAGATAGGAGCAAGAGGGTGAAGAGTGTGGGAGGGTAGGACTGAGAAGAGAGGAGTGAGAAACACACACACACACACACACACACACACACACACACACACACACACACGTACATTTGGTTCCCAGTGCCTTACAAATGCTGGACAAGTATTGTAACACTGAATTATATTCATAGTACTTATAATTTGCTTAGTTTTTGTATTGAGGTAGGGAGTCTGGATTTGTTGCTCAGCATGGTCTCAAATCACTGGGCTCAAGTAATCCTCTCACCTCACCCTCTTGAGTAGCTGAAATTATGGATTCTACATCACCACACCTGGTTGCAAGTCGATTTGGGTAAATGAGTGCATCATGTAAAAACCCCACTGAAAAATTTCCATCACTACCAAGTTCCTTTGTGTACCCTTGCAGTTAATTCCACCCACAAGCTTGAATTCTCAGCACTATTAATTACACCTGTCAGCCGGGCGGTGGTGGCGCATGCCTTTAATCCCAGCACTTGGGAGGCAGAGGCAGGCGGATCTTTGTGAGTTCGAGGGCAGCCTGGTCTACAAAGTGAGTCCAGGACAGCCAGGGCTACACAGAGAAACCCTTTCTCGAAAAACCAAAAAAAAAAATTACACCTGTCTGTTCATGGATGGCATTTAAATGGAATTTAAATAGTGTTCCTTTGTATCGGGATTGTTTTGAATAACATAATATTTTCAGAACTCACTTTAAGAAAAGACTGGATTTTTGTTTGTGTTTCTCGGGATGGTCTGAAAAGAATGGACTCATTTGATCCCAGAAGGGTGCCACTGAGCCCAGCAAAATCCATCCATCCATTTTATTTTACAAGAACTCAACTCCATTAACTGTAGACAAGCATAAAAGTTCTAGACAGACTATGGAGACAGGAACATACCTCGACATAATAAAGGCCATGTACAGCATGCCTGCAGCCAGCATCATGGTATTTGGAGGAAAAACTTGAAGCATTCCAACTAAAACCAGGACAAGACAAGGATGTCCACTCTCCATTCCCGTTCAATATAGTACTTGAAGTCTCAGTCGGAGCAATAAGACAACAGAAGGTGATAAAGGGATAAAAGTAGGAAAGGAATAAGTCAAAGTATCTTTATTTCCATATGTTATATACCTTATAGAGTACAGAAAACTTTGACAGTTGACAAACATGTTCAGCAAAATAGTAAATTACAAAACTAACACAGTAGCCTTTTGTACACCCAATGTAGGCTATTCACAATGATTCAAGAGGCAGGAAAAGCCTTCCCTGGCATAGACTCCCTTTATTAACTTGGTATTCTTTGTAAACTTTGTATACTTTGCAGGAAAGTGTCTAGGCCCCCACTGGAGGAGCTCCAACAGCCACACCCAGCTGCTTCAAATTTTGCCTCTGGGCTCCCCCTACATCTTTCCCTGGGTGCCCCCTCTCCAGCTCTGCAGGTCCCCTAGGAACCATCCCCTGTGTTGTGTGTGTGTGTGTGTGTGTGTGTGTGTGTGTGTGTGTGTGTGTATCAGGTCCCAGGTAACCCAGGCTGTCCCCATGCTCCCCAGGGACCAGAGCCCTGTGACATGCAGCCTGCGGTCCTATGACCATTGTCTACTCTAGCTCCTTGAGGACCTTTCCCCTACAGTGGGTCCTTTGATGCCCACCCTCATTCTTGATCATCCCTCCTGTCTTTCTCTAAGAGACCTGAGAGTCTCCTATATGATGCCCAGTGTCTTGTCTGGATTCATCTGACAGCCATGAAGGGACTAGGGTGCGGGGGACAGAGTGAGATCCAGAACCTGCACCTCTCACTGCTTACAAAGGGGTCCTTCCTTTGAAGGCCAGAACAGGTTCAGATGAGGCTAGACAAGAGAGAAGGGTGTGGCCCCTTCCTTGTTTGGGTCTATGCTCGGACCTACTCTGGTGCTAGCTCATTGTCACCCTTTAACCTCTTTGTAGTAGGCAGAATGCTGGGGAGCAGGCTACGGATGAGAGAGGTGAAGCTCCTTCTCTGTTGCATGAGGAACTAGGGACACAAACTTGGCCTCACACTTGTGGCTGCAAGAGTCCCCAGTCTCTGCAGAGACTTCTGAGAGGAAACAGGCAGTGAAAGTGCAAATACTTACCTCATTAGAGTCGTCATGGGGTCTGGGACGTGTGGAAGCAAGGGAAGAGTCCCCAGAGTCATGGAAGGGCAGAGCTGCTCTAAGACTGTGATGTGCAGCCGAAGGAGGTGCAGGAGGTGGTGGTAGATGTGGGGTGGGGTTGGGGGTTGGTGATGCCCATGGCCAGCTAGACAATGTTCGTCCTACAGAGTCTGTTTTGCAGACACAGCTTATTAGGACCAGAGGAGAGGTGACAAGGACAGACACTGGATTATTCAGTGAAGGAGCCTTCCAGGTTCACAAAGCCCTGTTTATTCTTGCCTCAGTGGTATTTGTCAGTGACGTGCTCCTATAAGGAAAAGGACTACACAGTGTCCCATGGCACCCAGAACACACAGCAAAGAGTCTCCTAAGGGAGAATGAATGCCCACGACCTTCACAAGCATCAGGGAAGGCATTAGGGTGAGGACTTTGCTCCTGGACACGTGGTTCTGTCAGGCCTGCCTAGCCTGGGAGGACTGAATCTCCCTTCAGCACTGACTTGGTCTCTGTGGCTGGGAGGGATGAGGACCTACAGCAATGTCGGGTTGTCCTCACCGAGAATGCTCTTACTTCTTGCCCTAAATAAATGGGAGCCACTGTCAGTGTTGTTTGGTTCCTGAATTGGGAGGGACCCTGGCAGCCGATGACTCGTGTGAGCTGCTTTGGTGTTCTTGCTGTGTGTGTGTTCACACAGTGGCTGCCGCTGCCTTTCTTGTGGCTGCCTGCTTGTCCAATCTAAACAGGCTGATCCCAGCATTTGTTCCTTTCACCCTGTTGTATTTGCTGTTTTTCTACCTGGTTCTGGGTACAGTACTTCAGTGGAGGGATCTTTTTTTAGTACCCTGCACATTCTATCACACACACACACACACACACACACACACACACACACACACTTTCTCCCACTGGAGGTTCATTTTACTCACTGATTGTGCAAGAGGACCTGATTCTTCTGCCTTCAGTAGATTATCTCAGCCCCTCCCTCCCACCCCTGCTACTGTGATGACCAAAAAAGTTGGACTTACTGTCATGTCTGGTTGGCTTAATGTCTTCCACTTTTACTTCACCCTCTGTTGTTTTCCTTCATCCTCATTTCTTTTCCTTCATCTTTCATTTGTTTTAGGTTTTGGTCCTTGTCTGGGTTCCTGATGAGAGGAAGACAACATATCTGTAGCTCTGACCTTCACAGGGATGGGAGTGGCCATGACTAACAGTCAGTGGGTACGGGACACAGGAAGACAGGGATTTGAGAACCACAAGGAATAATGGAGAAGCAGCCACAAAGCAAAGGGGAAATGAAGATGGAGACCCGAGAGCAGGTAAAGGAAGCCCTTTACTTTCCCAAGCATGAAGGATATGGTAGAGGAGAAGTCACTTTACCTGCTGTGATGTGACAGGAAGCCAACTACGAATATTAGCACAAGCAGCCCCAGCAGAGCTTGAGGAGCAATTGCAATAATACCCCAAATTGAGAGTCTTCATATGGGATCATATTGTGTGAGTTTTCCTGGGAGCTGTGAGGACACAGATGGCAGCTACGGCAGACCAACTAAACAGTTCAAGCCTAGTGTAGCTTAGTGAACCTTAGTGACAGCAACATTATGGGTGACTCAGAGGCAGTTAGTGCGTCACTGTGAAGCCCGTCTCAGAATGTGTCACAGCCCAGGAAGTAGCACGGGGGTCAGCAAAGACCCTACAGCCCTACACCAGACCCTAAGCACGCCAGTCTCTATCCTAACACCACTATGAACACAGTCTTGTCTGGCCCAGTGAATTTTCCACTGAAAACCATTTCCTCAATGATGTCTGTCCTTCTTCTGTTATCTTCCAGGATTTCATATTGGTGGGTGATGCTAGGTATCCCTCATAACTTATATCAGCCAATCAGGGACTGATTTCTGCCTTAGTCCCTCAGGTTAGACAGCCTTTGTCTCAGGTGTCCACCTCACTTGGTTTCTCTACCTCCATGGTTCTCATTTAGTACCTCAACCCTCAGGCTAGATCTTCATGGTCCAGACTCTGGAGCTTTCATTGTTTCTTTAAAAGCCTTTCCCAACAACCAGTTCAGGGGCTGAGTACTCAGTGGTCATCAAAAGTTTTTGTTTGTTTGCTTTTGGTTTCTCTGTGTAGCCCTGACTGTCCTGGAACTCACACTGTAGACCAGGCTAGCCTCAAACTCAGACATCCGCCTGCCTCTGCCTCCTGAGTGCTGGGATTAAAGGCGTGCGCCACCACCACTACCAAGCCTCATTGCTATTTATTTATTTGTTTGATGTTTAATAAAATGAGAAGCCGAACAGTGGCTCATGCCTAAAATCCCAACATCAAAGAGAGGCTGAATTAGGATAGAGGATTGGGATTTCAAGGGTAGACAAAGAAAAAATCAAGGACTTCTCTTTAAGAAGAGGGGTGGATTTGGCATGTGGTACAGCATGGAAGAACTCTGAAATCATGTGAAGTGGCATAAAAGATTGGTATCATGTTATTCCACTCACAGGAATGGCTCAGAGGAGTCAAAGAAGTAGGGAATAGAGTTGTAGTTTCAGGGGCTGGAGGGGGATGAATGGGGCACTGTTTTTGTGTGCGTGACTGGGTATTTGTAGTCATGTGTGGGAGGAGGCACATGTGCACATGCATGCAGAGGCCAGAGGTCACCAGCTTTGCCGTCTGCTTCTGTGTGACGGGATCTCTCGAACCCCATGGCTGTCTAGACTGCCTGTCCAGCCAGCTCCTGGGACCTTCGTTCTCCACTTGCCCTCTCTCAGCATACAGATATGTGCTCCCATGCCCTGCTCTTCACACAGATGCTGGGGTCTGAGGTCAGTCCTCATGCTTGCTCAGCAAGCGCTTTACCAGCTGAGCCGTGCACCAGACCCACACATATTACCAAATGGGATTGTACATGTGTAGGTAAAAATGATTAATTTTATAAATATGTAGAGATCATGGCTACGCAACACTATGAATATATTTAATGTTACTGAACTGTATGCTTCAAAATGGCTAAAGGCAATATATAAACATATTTACATACAGTAAGTGTGTGACCTTTACATATTCCTGTAAAGGAACATACAGAAAAGAGTCTCATGCAAGGTCACACCGTCAATGGCACACACAGGAGAGGAAACAATGCCTTCTCCATCCAGAGCTTTCATCTCCCTGGATTAAATCAAACTCAGGTCCTCAGATATTCAGGAAAATCCAGATGTGAGGTGCACATCTGTAGGAGCAGCACCTGGGAGGTGGAGGCGAGGATCAAGAGTTCAAAACAATCGTCATCTCTATACTGTGAGGATGCCTGAGCTGCATGGGACACTGTTCCCCAGAAGCAAACTAAAAGACTCCAACAACACGAAACATTTCAGAACAACTGTCTCTGCACTGAAAATGGCACAAACATTTCCTCCCATCCCTTCTCACTAACAGAGTCGCGCTCTTTGCCTAATTCTGGTGTTCTACAACGCGCTGGAATCTGAACATGTCATACAGTATGTGGGATAACATGCAGACTTATGTGGAAACACTGCCATTTTTTGCAAGGAACAAGAGCATCCACAGGTTCTGATATCTGTGGGTCTTCTGGAGCCAGTTACCCATGGATATCAAGGATCACATGCCTGGATCAGAGCTTGACTCTTAGCCATTTTGTAATTGGGTTTACTGTTTGAGTTTTATTTGCATATGTACGATTGAGAGACAGGGTCATGCTCTGTAGCCCAGGCTGGCCATTTTCTCCATCCTCATGCCTCAACCTCCCAAGTGTGGGGTAATAGTGGATGGCACCCTGCCTGACTATGTGGGTGTCTCAGCTGATAGTCTTCTCCATGTGTCTATCCTCCATTTTGCCCAACATTGGTAAAAACAAATTCCTCCAGTAAAAGGCATTAGGGGATGCCTTTTGTACAGCTGTTGTACAGTGGGTACAATAGCTTCATGCAGACATTTGATGAGCTGAGTTCAGTCCTTGAAACCCAGGTAGAGGTAGAAGGAGAGAACCAACTTCATACTGCAGTCCTCTGACCTCCACACATGGACCAAAGCTCTCATGTCATTGTAAAATAATACAATTTGTTAAAAAGGGAATCACTCCAGTAAGATATAGGAGGAGAGAAGAGGGGCCACTCACTGCTCACGGTCAGGTGAAATGGGTCATACTTTATGGAGCCCAAGTCATTGGTGATCTCACACTGATACATCCCAGCATCCTCCTTTTTGAGCTTTTGTATGAAAATCATCCTGCTGCTTAGTAACAGCTGAACCCTGCTCGTAAGCTCCAATAGCATTGGTTTTCCATTGTGGAACCATGAGACATGGGTTCCCTTGCCCTTCCCGATACAGGTCATGTTCATGGTATCTTCTTCTCTATAAGTCAGGTTGGAAACTTGGATTTTAGGCTTTGACAGAGGCTCTGTGGACAAACAGAGAATGAGACCAACTGAGAAGAGTCCTTTCCCACAGGCTTCAGGAGTTCTGGAGGCCAACTCTGTATGGTGTAATCTCCCCGAGGTTGTCCCCAACTCTCAGAGACCATACATCTCAGTTCAGTCCGTAGTCAGGGAGGCCCAGGTCACTTAGGGCATCCCCTGGCTTAACTCTGGAATTTGTCGGTTTGAATACTTTTCTTCAATACCCAGTATCTGATAACTTCTTCATGAGATGAAATATTTCCCACTGACTCCTTCATGCTTTTTTTTTTTTTTTTTTGGTTTTTCGAGACAGGGTTTCTCTGTTTAACAGCTCTGGCTGTCCTGGACTCACTTTGTAGACCAGGCTGGCCTCGAACTCGCAAAGATCCGCCTGCCTCTGCCTCCCAAGTGCTGGAATTAAAGGCGTGCGACACCACCGCCCAGCTTCCTTCATGCTTATTAATGTTAAATTTTCACAAAAACAATAGGTTTCATTATGACATTTTCGATGTGTATCATTGCCCAGCGCTCACATTCATCCCATCTTGACTCTCATTTGTCCCCCTATGTTCTTGCCTGTCCACTTCATCCTGCAAAATGTCCCTCTGCATTTATGTCTCACATTCACATGTACATACATATAAACACATCCATGCACACGTATGTAAGGATGTGTATTCTCAGTAGTGTCACAGTGAACATATGTGTCCAGGTAACTCTGTGACATGCTGACTTAGATGGGTATACTACTCAGAGAGGGACAGCTGGATAATATGGTAGGTATAGATCCAGTTGTTGAAGAACCTCAGTAGATGGACAGGCTACAGTAGTAGAAACTCCCATGTGCAGTACACACAGCTTCCTTTCCCCCTGCATCCTAACCAGGACTAATCAGCACTCGCTTTCCACACAGGCAGTCCCACTGGGATGCCCTGTGATCTCCATGCTGTTCTCAGTGCATTTATGTGTTCTGAATCCATGGACCCATTTCTAAATTGGAAGACTGTTCCCTGTTCTTTAAATTTGTGGCGTGCCAGGTGGTAGTTCTGCATATCTGTAATCCCAGCACTTAGGAGGCAGAGGCAGGTAGATCTCAAGTTGGAGGCCAACCTTCTCTACAGAGTGAGTTCCAGGACAGCCAAGGCTACCCAAAGAAACCCTGTCTCAAAATTAAAATAAAATAAAATAAAATAAAATCTTGAATTTCTTTTAGGTATGTGATGACATGGGTGTATGTGTTCATGTGTGCCCATGTGTGAGTGGTTGCATATCCTCAGGTGTGCATATGGAGGCCAGAGAAGAATGTCAGATCTACAATACCATTTCGAGCTTTGAATGATTGTTGGACATCAGAACTCGGGTCCTGATGCTTGTATAGGAAGCAAATTATCCAATGTGTCATATCCTGGGCCCTTGAGTTCTTTATATATTCTTAGCGCTAATTTTCTGTTACACACACACCACACACACACACACACACACACACACACACACACATACATACATGTATATTTGTTCTCCCATGCTCTAAGCTGTCATTTACTCTGACAATTGCTGTGGTGGAGAAGCTTTAGAAATTTCACAGAATTCCTTGGCAGTTTTGGCTGTTGCTCTCTGGCTACGCCATCCTTCTCAGAATGCCTTTGCTGTGAATTCTCCCATGGTTCCCGCTAGTTCTTTCAGTTTCACGCCTCACATAAAGGTCTTTAAGCCATTTTAAGTGTTTTTTGAAGCAGGGTTTCATGTAGCCCAGGCTGGCTAAAACTTGATGCGCTGCCAAGGATGAGCTTGAACTTCTGATCCTCTTGCTTCTCCACCCCAAAGCACAGGGAGTACATGTCCCCCACCATGTCTGTCCATGCACTGCTGGGATCAAACCCCAGGCTTCATGGATGGTAGGCAAGCACTCTACTGACTGAGGTGTGTCCCAGATCCCTGAACTGATTTCTGTATGGGGTGAGCGATGGGGTCTTGTTTCTTCTTCTCCATGTGGACATGAGCTAGCAGAGAGACTGCCCAGCAGGCCAATAGCTTTAAACTATATAGAAGTATTCGTGTCTTACTTATACCACAAGCAGGTCAACAAAACTTCTGCAATAGGAGCACTTCAGGTCTCTCTGCAGTGGCAAAGCCTGCCCTAGTCCACACACCGTTCATATTCACCTTGAAATATTCTGCGTTTTAATTTTTATTAATTTTTAGTGTAAGAAACACTGTGTTTTATGGACACCTTCCGTCTTGGTTAGGGTTTCCATTGCTGTGAAGAGACACCATGACCAAGGAAACCTTTATAAGGACATTTAATTGGGCTGGCTTACAGTTCAGAGGTTTAGTCCATTATTGTCATGGTGGGAAGCATGGCAGCACGCAGGCAGACATGGTGCTGGAGAAGGAGCTGAGAGTTCTCCATCCTGATCCAAAGGCAGCCGAAGGAGACTGTGTGTCACTGAATGTAGCTTGAACAGAGGAGAGAGACCTCAAAGCCAGTTGACACACCAACTCCAACAAGGTCACACTTCTTAATAGTATTCCTCCCTATGGGCCAACCATTCAGACACATGAGTCTGTGGTAGCCATTCCTATTCAAACCACCACAGACCCCTCCTCATGCTTTATTGGCATACCAACCGTAAGCACAGCTCAGCTGTCCCCAACCTGAACAGTTCAGGGTCACAGTAAACCGGTGTCCAAACACCCACTGAACAAAAGTGAGACCAGATATCCAGACCAAGAAACACCACCACTGACCTAATTAGATCTCCACACAGAAGTGCAACACCAACGACCAAGATAATGTCTCTCCTCTGGAAATCGGTGCCCCATCACAATGCCCTCTGAGAAAAGCAACTTGGCTGGTGCACAAGGCAATGATTTCAAAACAGCAATAATAAATATGTCCAAGGAACTCAAAGAGGACATGAATGAAAGCCAGAAACAAGACCTCAGAAATGAAATTGAATGAAACAATGAGGACAATTCAAGTTATGAAAATAGAACTTAATAAAGAGATAAAAATCTCTGAAAAAAAAGCAAGTTAAACAAAACTTGAAATAAAAAAACTAAGGAAATCAAACAAAGATTTCAGAGGAAAGTATCACCAAAAAGAAGGATCAAATGGAAGAGAGAATATCAGGTGAAACCAAAACTTTAATAACAACTATATTTATTAACAAATATAAACACTTATTACCTAACAACTAACCCTATTAATAACCGTAAACAGCTATTACTTAACAACTAACCCTAACCCTTTAGAAGGATACAGCCTCTGTATTGAGGTCCTCAGTGTAGGTCCTTGAGGGCAATTGGCTATTGCTTTGCAGCTCCACTTCAAATTAACCTTGAGGCCTTCTTCTCTCTGGGCACCTCAGCTGCCCATAGGCCAACGTGGTCAGTTTGTCTTAGCCACTCAGCTGCTGTGCTACAGAAGTTGGGGTGGAGCCAGCCAGCCTCAGTTCTATTCAGACTGCTGTTTGAACTAGCTGAACGCCCTCATGGGAGGTACTGTGCCACAGGGCTTAGTCCTTTGGCTGGGGCCCTTCTCTGCTTGTCCACTTCTTCCCACCTCAGGACAAAGGCTGCTCTCTCAATGAATCAGAACTGACCCTATTTTTACAGCTCCATTTGAGGTCAGCTTTTCACTCAGCCTGCATTGGCTCCACCAGATGATGCAGGTAGCTTTGCAGCTCAATGTCTCTAGCTTGGGTGCTCTCAGGCTCCACTCCCCCCCCCCATCCTTAAATAGGGTCTTGTCTCTCCTAGTTTCACCTGGCTTCAGCCTAATCTGAAGCCGCTATTTAGCAACTGAAAGCAATGCCAAGTCATAAACCCTTTTTCAGTTCACATGCTGCTGTGCCAGGTGCCCACAGGTGCCAGGCTGATCTTCATGCCCCCTTTAAGAGACTGTCCCTCAGAAGCCCCCACATATTCACTAAAGAAATCTAACTCCCATTACAATCAGGTCGTGAAAACAGGGTATAGGAAATGAAAAATAGTGAAAGAATGGAACATGCAGGAAATCTGGGACATGACAAAAAGCCCAAACCCTCCGAATAAGAGGTAAAGAAGAAGGAGAAAAAAACCCAGGTCAAAGACATAGAAAATATTTTCAACAAAAGCTTTAGAAGAAAATTTCCCAAATCTAAAGACAAATATTCCTGCCAAGGTGCAAGAGGTATAAAGAACATGAACTAAGAAGACCAGAAAAGAAACTCCCCATGTCACATGTCACATAGTAAATCTCCAAGTGGACAGAACAAAGAAACAATTCTGAAAGCTACATGAGAAAAAGGCCAGGTCCTGTATGAAGGCAGGCCCATCAGAATAAGACTTTTTTCTTTACAGTGGAGACATTGAAAGCCAGAGGAGTCTGGATTAATGTTGCAGACATTCTGGAACACCCCAGAAGCCAGCTCAGACTAGTATACTCAAAACTATCAGTCATAACTGAAAGAGAAAGAAAAAGATCTATAATAAAAACACATTTACAGAAACTATGTTCACTGTCGGTTCTACAGCGCATACTAGAAGAAACGCTTTGGTCTGAAGAGATTAAACACATCCAGTAGGACATAAGGAAGAAGTAGTTTCAGAACAATCAGAAGCGATCTAAGAGAACAGAACAACAAACTTACAGGAACACATATTGTTCAATATTATAAGTCTCAATAAAAGGACATAGGCTAACACTGAATTTGAAAACAGGATACATCCTCCTGTTGCCTCCAAGAAACATACCTCAAGATCAATAATCACTATCACCTTAAGATAAAAGGATGGAAAAGGATAGTCAAGCAAATGGAACAAAGAAAGCAAGTGTAGCTATTATAATATTTGCACAAAGTAGACTTCACATGGAGTAAGTAGAGATAAAGGACACATCATACTCATTAAAGGGGAAGCCCACCAACAGCATATTACACTTCCGTACACGGACGCGCCAATGTACAGAAGCACCGACGTTCACAAAAGAAATGCCATCAGATCTGAAGCCACAGACTGACCCAACACAGAGATAATGGGCGACTTCAACATCCCACTGTCCCCAACAGACAAGCCACCCAGATAAAAACTAGATAGGAACAGAATGACACCGCAAATCAAGTGACTCTACCAGGTCAATCTACCAGGTATCTCCTGAACATTCTACTCACACACCGAGGGCTACCCATTCTTCTCAGCAGCCCACGGAACGTCCTCAAAACGCGATGACTGTCAGTTGTTTTCCCTTTGTAACTGGAAAAAAAAAGGAGGGGGGGGACAGGAAAAATCACGTTAGATCGTGGACAACTGAGGCAATGCTCATTCCTTCAACAACATTGGGTGGCACTGAGTTGGGTAGGGATAAGAAGGTTCCGTCTGGTTAAAGAGGAGTCTGCGGATGAGGCAAGACAGAGAGCTATGAATACTGTAAATCACTATTTGGGGGGGAAGGTAGATAACTATGTCCTAAGCAAGTATATTCATCTCTCAGCTCTGGAGTGTGTGTGTGTGCCTGTCTGTCTGTGTGTGTGTGTCGTGTGTCCATTTATGCGTGCATACTTGCCTCTGTCTGCGTGTGTTTGTGTGCATGAGTGCATACATTTTTGTCTGAGTGTGTTCATGTGTGCCTGTGTCTACGTGTGTGTGTGCACATGTGCCTTTCCTAATGAATGCAGGGCAGCAGCCCCTCCGTTCCCTCAGCACCCTAAACTTTGCTTCTTCCCTCTGTCTGGATCCCTTCTTGCGTGTCTGCACAGCTCACCCCTCTTCACTCATAGACCTCTGGGTAACAGAATATTTTTATTTATATATAACACTTATCTTTATCAGTACTTAAAGAAACACCTATAAAATAACTAGATCCTATAACCTAAAACCTATAATCTAAGAACACCCTAATACCTATCTAAGAATACCTAATTTACATTATTTTAACTTTCTTAAAAGGATATTAATATTCTTATCATAGGTCCATGCAGGGTGACTTGGTTTACAGCAGTTCTGGCAGACAGTCCTTTTCAAGATTAAAGTCCGTTGGGCCTTACTTTGCCAGTTCGCAAGGCCAATTTATTTCAACCACCAAGTTGTGATCAGTTTATAAAGTCAGTCTGTTCCAACCACCAAACTGAGGGCAGCTTTTTCCATAGGCTTCCTGGCCTAAAGCTACTCGGGGTGGCTTCCGAACTCCGCCCGCTTTGCTGCCAGCCTTAATAGGCTGAATTACAGCAAAGGGTCTTTCTTGGACTAACTTGCAATGAGAAGTCTGTCTCTCTTGATCTCTCCCTCTCAGTTTACGACCATTGCGGCCTAATGACTAGAATATGCCATACCTTGTTGTGTACTTCTCTGTCATGACCTCTCAGTCGGCGAGGGCAGGAGGAAAACAGCACCATGTGGAGCTTCCTGGCTTATATATCACATTATCGCATGACCCTTGACAATCTCGAGGGTCCACAAAGTCTCTCTACATGCCCAGCAGTCCCATTGCTTCTCATGGCAACCGACTGTCATCTGTGTGGCTTGCGCGGTTTCTTAGCAATGCCCCTTCAACAGGGCATATTGTCCGGCCTCAACTGGGCTTTGTCCATTTCAGCAGACCAAAGGGACGCCAAGCTTTCCTTATGTGTTTCCAGATGCTAATCTGAACTGCCTACTAATTCACTAGAAAGGCCTAACTTCTGTCACACTCCTGCTCACAGTCAGCTGTCCTCCCACCTCATTGCCAACAGAGCCCTGCTCACAGTCAGCTGTCTATGGTGTGGGGGGTTAGGGGATGCCTTCCCTGGCCTCCTCTAGAGATCTTAGGTTTTCTATCCTACTCTTTCCCTGCTGACCCCAACACAGTTCTTGTCAACTCCTGACTTCACCCTCTAGATGTCCTTCCTCTTCCGTCTTCATGTTGATAAGAACTCCCACTTTGGGAAGAGAGGTCTAGTCTGATCTTCACTGAAGCCAGTGCTGTCCCAGGGTTAGAACCTGAGGGTGAATGAATGAGTGTCCACCTCCCTACAGGTCCAGGGGTTTATTTATGAAATATCAGGTTGGTAGCTAAGGATGGTGCTTAAGATTCCAGTTTTGTTTTTATTTGGAGAGTCACCCCTGACACAGTTGTGAGCTCCAGTCTTCAGAATGAAGGGGCCAGTGTGGAGGAGCTGAGAACAGGGAACAATGGAGCTTTTCCTCCTCCTTCTAATTCCTCCAGTGAGATCGTCTTCTTGCTGAGCTGCTCTCCCCTTCTTTGCCCTGCAAGCAGAAGCCCCTTGTTGGGGGTCTCTCCTGCCAGTATCTAAACTCCCCTCCTTCATCCATTCCCAGGAAATGGGCTCTGTAGGTAGGTGCAGGGTGGGGTCCATGGTCTCTGATGTCTGCTCTTCTGCTATGTGCTGAACAGCTTTGGTTTTCTTTTTCTTTTTTTGAGATAGGGTTTCTCTGTGTAACAGATCTGACTGTCTTGGACTCACTTTGTAGATCAGGCTGGCCTTGAGCTCCCAGAGATCCACCTGCCTCTGCCTCCCAAGTGTTGGGATTAAAGGCGTGTGCCACCACGTCCAGCCTAGATTTGGTTTTAGTAATACATACAACCTGCTGTTTTGGTGTCAGCTCTGCAGTCCTTCCTCCCTCTGATCCTTCCTCCTCCCAGGAGCACCCCCCCCCCGAGTCACATGGTCTGTGTCCAGAAAACAGCTCTGTTCCCACCTCCTCAGTACTGTTCCCATCTTCCTCTCTCCCTTCCTCTCTTTCTGGTTCAGTGTTCTAGAACATACTTTGAGCAGCAAGGCTGAGAAGTGTCCTGGACCCTGGGAGAACAGCAGGCTGATATCCTATGTCTTTACCTTGTGTCTGTCAGTACCAAACATGGGAGTCTCTGAGGTGTGTGTGTGTATGACACAGCTCAGCCTGTCTTCCCAACAGTGCTCAGAAGGTCTGATTAACTTCCCAGAAGGGACCAGCTGAGAGTTGACTGGTGAAGAGAGCGCATCCATTGTCCCTGCTGCCTTCACTCAGGGGTGTGTGATCAACAGAGATCCAGGAGCAGCAGCAGTTGTGTCAGGAGTACCGTGTGCTGGGTGTACAGGTGACCATGTGTCCTGGAAAGAATAATGCCATCATCCTATGGAGGGTTTCAGAGAGACTTTCCCAGCTTCCTGTGTTGGCTGAGTATGTCTGGGGTCTCCCCATGTCTGATGGGTCAGGGATATCTCTGTTCACTTTCTCTGTTTTTCCTGTCTTCACCTTGTCTTCTTCATGGGTTATGACAGGAAGAGTTCCCCAGTAGAGTGGGTTCCTCAAAGACAGGAGAAGGAGCCGGTAAGTCAGAGCAGATTCTGGGAGGAAGCTCCAGATCTCCTGGGACAGGAATGGAAACCAGGTTGCAAAGTAACTTTAATGCTTCAGGGAAAGGTTTCTGAGTATTGATTGAGTGTTCCAGTGTCACCCCCTGGTGTTTACGGGGAGAACTGCAGCTCATGTCTGTGGGCTGGCCTGATTCCTGAGCAACCTGCAGGTTGCAGGACAAGTTATTCTCTTCGCTGTGGCCCCCAGATCTCCTGACTCCATCCAGTATGGGGTAGTTCTAGGGACAGTTTGAGATTTGTCCTGGGAACTCCTGGTTGAGTTGGGCGTACCATGCATCCAGAGGATAGGTAACTGTCCTGAGACAATTCTCTTGAAATATAAGGCAAGCGGACACCAGCATAGGCTGTGCCTGCAGTTGCTCAATCCATCTCTTGGCTCTACGTCCTTGAATCTCTTTGCCCAAAGCTACTATATGAGCATGTAGAGAGCATTGCCTGATCCAAAATGCATGTGTTTTAGACACTTCCCTAAAGACTATTTTAAATTGTGAGATATTTATAACAAAGTGCTGTCTTTCCAGGCATGGTGTGGATCTGAGAGGAGGCTTCTGCTCATTGAAGATTGGTTTCTCTGTCCATTTCTGTCCGTCATCTCATGCACAGCATGAAGAGTCATGTTTCCTCCAGGAGCGAGAAGCATCTGACCAATGCCCTATCCGTCCCCACCAAAGTGCACACCCTATCTCTGCTGCAGTGCTGTCCAGGGAGCTGATGGGCTTTTATTATAGCTTCTACTGGATCACTGTATTTTTGTGTGTGTGTATGTGTGTGTGTGTGTGTGTGTGTGTGTGTGTGTGTGTGTGTGTGTGTGATGGGGGGAGGAAGGAAGGGAGGGAGAGAGAGAGAGAGAGAGAGAGAGCACTGTGTGCCATGGTGTGTAGAGGTCATGGGGCCATTTGCAGAAGTCCGATCTCTCCTTCCACCGTGTGGGTCCCAGAGATCAAACTCAGGACATGAGGCTTGGCAGCACCTTTACCTACTGAGCCATATTGCTTGTGTACAAGCTTGTTTGAAAGGAGGAAATTGGCATAGAAAGGACTTGTCTCCTCCATTAACTCAAACTTCTATATAAATATCTGTTTGCAGAATATTAGACCACACTGTGAACCACAGGATTGTGTACTGGAAAACCCTGTTCCTAATTTTGGGTGCAGCTCAGCCCTAGCACGCACCTTTAATCCAAGAGCTTTCCCTTTATTGTAAACGGATTAAATAGAGTCAACCATAGGTCAAGAGGTAGAACAAGCAACCAGTTGACAGGGAGTGAACATAGGAAAAAACAATAGAGTATGAGAGAAAGTCAGGACAGATAGAGAGGCACACAGGAAGTAGAAAGGAGGGACATTCAGTTTGAAGGGTTTTTAAGACAACATAAAGGAGGAGAATGAGCTTTTCCTATTAGCACATCAGCTGACTGAAACCCAACCTTTTTAATTATTCAACACTTATTTATTAATAACTATGTACATATAAACACTTAATTACTAACCCGACAAATGCCTACAACCCCTATTACCTACCCACTAAACCTATTGATAACTATTACAACTATTTTCATAACCTTTTAGAAGGATACAGTCTCTAGGGCGGGTCCTCAGTCATCAGGAACACAGTCTCTGTGAAGGCCCTTAAATGCACTTAGCAGGCTTTCTTCTGGAATATCTCAGACGTGGATCTGTCAGGGTAAATTGGCTATGGCGACTTCACCTTAAATAAGGCTTGAGGCTTTCTTCTCTCTGGGAGACCTCAGCCATCTGTAGGCCAACTTATTTCCTTTGTATCAGCAACTCTGCCGCTCTGCCTCAGTCTTTAAAGCTGGCCACAGTATTGTTCAGGCCACTGCTCGGACAGGTCAAACCCCTCTAGGCAAAAGCTGAGCCACAGGGTTTAGTCTTTGGCCTTTTGCTGTCTTGCTGAGGCTTTCTCTGCTCACCAGCTTCTTTCTGCCTCAGGGAGATCTGGCCATCAGTCCACTAGCACTTTCTCCATCAGATGATACAAACGACTCATTGTCTTTTCTAGTGTGAGGACTCTCTAGCATGGGGCCCCCTTGGCTCCATCCACTAGTCCTTAAATAGGATCTCTCCTTGTTCCACCTACTTCAGCTTAATTTGGGCTCTGCCCACTTAGCAGCTGAAAATAATGACAGTCCAAATACCTTGTTTTTAGTCCTTAAAGTCTTAGTTGTTTCACCTGGCTTCAACCTTGTTTTTAGTCCATAAAGACTCCCTTCGTTTCACTTGACTTCATCCTTGCTTAGCTGATAAGCTAATTGCCCACAGCCAAGTTGATCTTCATGCCCTGAATTAAGAGACTGTATCAGAAACCCCTAGATATTTACTAAATATAATTTATATTAATCTTACTCCCTACAGCTGACTAGGAAGGTCAGCTGGGTGCTTTCTTTGCCTCTCTGAGCTAGCAGGCTTTCACTCCAGCATGTGGCTCCTGAGTCTTCATTGGTGAAATCAAATGATTGAAGTTCTGTATCTAACTCAGTTTCCAATCTAACTTGCATTACCAACTTAAAAACATCTTCTTAGACCTAGAACATCCTTTTAATTCCTAAACAACTTAAAACTTAACTATGAGACTAAAATTATCTAGTCATCAACCACATCAGAGACCTAAGAAGGATAAATATATCTGAATAAACAGGAAGTACAGAGCAAGCAGCTTCCAAAACTAAGAAATGACAGACAACTGGCTGCCTGGACATTTCTCAATTTCTCTCTATAACATTGGAGTGTCGAGATAATAGATAGATAATAGAATATTATTATTAATTGCCAAATATGTGTAGACTGGGACATTGGGAATTATCCCTTATAATTTTCATAATTGTTGCCTAATTGTTCTTATTGTTTTGTATTGTATTTATTGTTAAAAGAAAAAGATCCTTTTATTGGACTGAAAGAGGGAGATGATGGGGGAAAGTTGCACCTTAAATAAAAATTTAAAAAGAGGATAGGAGGGAGAGGGGAAAGAGGGTATGAGGGTGGGACTGGGAGGGGAGGAGGCTGTGATTGAGATATAACTTGAAGAAATAAATAAATGTTGAAAAAAATTGAACAATTGAGATTTTGTTTAGAAACAGCATTTGCAGCTCCAACAGACCATAGATGCTAGCCCAGACCTAGCAAAATTTTTAATCACCATAGATGGAAAAAACAAGATATTCCAGTACAAAACCAAATTTAAAATATGTCTATCAACAAATCCAGCCCTACAGAAGATACGTGAAGGAAAACTCCAACCCAAGGAAGTTAACTATACCCAAGAAAACACAAGAAATAAATAGCCTTACACCAGCAAAACCAAAAGAAGGAAAACACATACATATGCATGCACACACTCTTCCACCACCACCATCAAAATAACAGGAATTAACATTAATTGGTCATTCATATCTGTCAATATCAATAGACTCAATTCCCCAATAAAAAAAGACATAGGCTAACAGAATGGATACATAAATAAGACCCATCATTCTGCTACCTATAAGAAAACACAAGGATGTTTCCTCATCTATGTTCATAGCAGCCTTATTTGTAATAGCTAGAAACTGGAAACAACCCAGATGTCCCTCAACTGAAGAATGGATTAAAAAACTGTGGTACATCTACATGATGGAATACTACTCAGCTATCAGAAACAATGAAATCATGCAATTTGCAGCCAAATGGATGGAACTAGAGAAGATCATCCTGAGTGAGCTAACCCAGATTCAGAAGGATGCACATGGCATTTATTCACTTATAGTCGGATTTTAGCTATATAGTACAGGATAACTATACTACAACCAATGCACCAAAGAGAACATGAACATAGACTTTTTTTCCTGTCAATGAGACACTTTTCTCTAGTGTATGAGGAGGCTCTTGACCCTCATATGACTGCTGAAATGGGGCGGGGAACTGTTATGTAGGGACACTCCACTCCAGAGGAGTGGGATGGAAGGGATGGGGGTAGAGGATGGGAGGGTGGCACTGGGAGGGGTGGAAAGAGGACACTGAGATGGAGATGTAACCTGAAGTAATAAATAAATATTTTAAAAAGAAAAAGAAACACACCTCAACAACAAATATTTTACCTCAGAGTAAAGGGCTGGGAAAAGGTTTTCCAAGCAAACTTACCCAAGAAGCAAGCTGGAGTAGCCATTCTAACATCTAATAAAACAGACATCAGCTCTCCACTCTAACCAATGGACAGGTCATTAAGACAGAAACTAAACAGAGAAATAATGAAACTAACTGATTATTGTAGAAAAATTAGCTAATTAAACTATTTACCCTGTATTCTTATTATCTTTAATTGGTCGGCTGTGTTAATCCTTAACCTGCTATTATAAATGAATACACACAGACACAAGATGGATTTTAACAAGCCTAGGCCTGGGTTATGCAATCCTCGCCCATCTAAGGTAGCTCATAATTCTATTACCCAAATATATACATACCCATATACACATATGTCCCTTTGGACTATTATTCTCCACACTAAACCAATGTTCCAGGACACATGGAAGGATCTTCTTTAATCTACCCCATGGCGTGTCTTCTTTGTTTACTCCTGGCTTTCCTTGGCCTTCTTCTTCCCAGTATGTTCTCTCTCTAAAAGCCCCGAGTCCCACCTACCTCTGTCTTTGCCCAATCTCCAGGCCTCAGCATTTATTTAACCAATCAGAGTCAAAGTAAGTAACAGACAGCAAACAGGACCAATCAACATTTAGAATGCTTAACACCACCCTATCATTTCCTTACTTTTGTCTAATAAAAAGGATAAAGGGTACATACATAATGTTTAGCCTATTTTTATCAGGCAATCTTGAAGAAGAAAAAAATTTATCTATCTTGGTGTGTCTAAAGTTCTAAACCTAAATAATTTCTATCATATCTTATATTTTCTTTTAAATCCTAAATAACTTAAGTTTAATTGAAATTTTATAGCTATTATGTCTTCAACCCCATCAAAGACTTAATAAGGGATAAAGTTATTATTTGATTAAATAGGAAGCACAGAAGAGCAGCTTCCAGAAAGAAAAAAATGACAGGTTGCTGCCCAGATAGTCCCAAATATCTCCCAATACCATTGGAGCATCATCTTCAGCCTTCTGACCAAGCATTTCTCACAGTCATAATTGTGCAGCAGGAAATAAGGATTTTCCCATGCTGTCTCTGTAAAATCAGGACATCAACTTACCTGCATTTAAGCTCTGGTCCATCTTTGGACTGTATATAGTCTGTTGAGAGAGCAGGGACATTTTTGTCCAGTAGGAATTATCTCCTGATGGGAGATTTCTTTTTGATGCTCATTGTTTTCTTCCAAGTCAAATGGGAGCTGTCAGGAGCTGACTGTCTTAAAGTCAAACAATTCTTAAAATAATAATATCCTTAAATGCCATTTTCTATACATCTCTGAGGGTTTTGAAGACATCTATTGACCTATAAATCTATCCATCATTGAATAAGCAAATTGTAAAATTCTATTAAAATTAATCTTATTTTTTATCAACATACAAAATTCTATACCAATGTATCAAAAGATAACCTTATTTTAAGAATAACAACAGTTTTAAGTTTTAGAGCAGATTCAATAATCTATTCTTATATCTTATCATTTCTATGGACCTAACAGATATCTACAGAACATTTCACCCAAACATAAAAGAATGTACTTTCTTCTCAGCACCTCAAAGAACTTTCTCCAAAATTGACCATATATTCAGTCACAAAGCAAGCTTTAGTAGATACAAGAAGATTGAAATAACTCCTTGTATCTTATCAGACCACTATGGATTAAAGCTGGACTTCAACAAAAACAGAATAGAAAGCCTACAAACTCATGGAAATTGAACAACTCTCTACTCAAGGACCACTGGGTCAGGGAAGAAATAAGGAAGGAAATTAAAGACTTTCTAGAATTCAATGAAAATGAAGGCACAAAATACCCAAACTTTTAGGGCACAATGAAAGCAGCACTAAGTGGAAAGTTCATGGCACTAAGTGCCTTCAAACTGGGGAGGTCTCACACTATTAATTTAAAATCACACCTGAAAGCTCTAGAACAAAAAGAAGCAAACTCCCAAGAGGAGTAGATGGCGGGAAACAATCAAACTCAGGACTGAAATCAATGAATTAGAAACAAAGAGAACAATTCAAAGAATGAACAAAACCAAGAGCTGATTCTTTTAGAAAATCAACAAGATAGACAAACCCTTAGCCAAACTAACTAAAAAGCAGAGAGACGGTATCCAAATTAACAAAATCAGAAATGAAAAGGGGGGCATAACAGAAGACACGGAGGAAATCCAAAGAATCATTAGGTCTTACTTCAAAATCCTATACTCCACAAAATTGGAAAATCTAAGTGAAATAGATTTTCTTGATAAATTTCACTTAACAAAGTTAAATCAAAAACAGGCAAACAGTTTAAATAGACTTATAGCCCCTAAGGAAATAGAAGTAATAATTAAAAGTCTACCGACCAAAAACAAAAACAAACAAACAAAACAACCCAGGGCCAGATGGTTTCAGCACAGAATTCTACCAGACTTTCAAAGAAGAGATAATACCAATACTCTTCAATTTATTCCACAAAATAGAAACAGAAGGAACATTGCCAAACTCTTTCTATGAGGCCACAGTCACCCTGATAACTAAACCACACAAAGACTCAGCAAAGAAAGAGAATTTCAGACCAATTTCCCTTATGAACACTCATGCAAAAGTACTCAATAATATACTCACAAACTGAACCCAAGAACACATCAAAAACATCATCCACCATGATCAAGTAGGCTTCATTCCAGGGATGTAGGGATGGTTCAAATATAAAAACCCACCAATGTAATCTACCATATAAAGAAACTGAAAGAAATAGACCACAGGAGTACACGGGTCAGTGACAATTTCTTACAGGACTTCCCAAAATGGCAACTCCCAGGCACCCAATCACTCTGCTGTGACAGGATTTGGCTCCTGGTCATTCAGGTATTGGGTGCCTCACTGACTGCAAATGCGGCCTGCATCAGGGTTTCCCCAGCGAAAGCTGGAACTGATCACCCACCTGAGCATCCAAACTCCTGCAGCAGCCAGCCACTGGACCGCTGACTCTGTCCTGGGTGGAGCTCCCAGCCTGAACAACGTATGGTCCCAGACCCCAGTTCCACTGGAGCCCAATGACTGCTGGGTTATCCATAGGGTTATCAAGAATTCAAATGACAAACTACAGAGGCACAAGATTTAAACAGATTTAAAGAAGCAGTAACAGGTTAGGGCTTACAGTCATCATAAATCAAACATATACTTAATAACTGTGCCACACAGAGTCATATAGTTCCAAAAGATTGGAGAGATTTGATGTCAGCTATCCTAGAGCCTGGCCCTCAATTACAATGGCTGACATGGTGGAAAGATGAGGCTTCACTTATGGAACAACAAAATAGGACTAGAGGCATCGGTATTGTGAAGGAACAGTTATTAGGTGAAGGTCCATATTCTGAATTAAGAGTATAGGTTACTCTTGATACTGTCCTAGAACAATGTAAAATATCCTTAAGTGCTTAGGACAACGTTGAACAGTGATGAACTGAATCATTTACAGAGATAACCCAGCATTCAAATGAATCTTTCACTGACTTTACAGAGATTAACTACAGCTCTGAATAGAGCGATATCAGGTCAGACTGCTAGAGAAATTTTAGTTGAATCTCTAGCTTTTGAGAATGCTAATGCTGAATGCAAAAAAAATAGTTATTAGACCTTTAAGGTTAAGATCTGCACCTCTTTATGAATGGATTAAAACTACTGTGGACATAAGAGCAAATGCTCACAATTCAGTTGTGGTCAAACAAACAATTCCAGGAGATATAAAACACAGGATGGCCGTTGCTGTGGCTGTGAAAGATCAACTCATTCCTTAAAGTACTGTAAACAAACAGTTCCTAAGGGTAAATGTGGAAGGAAGGGTCATATGGCTCATGAATGTAGGCCATCCAAAGATATCCAAGGCAATTCCTTCATGTTGGAAAACAGACTAAAGGGTTTCCTTCGCTCAAGGCCCAACAAAAAACAGCATGAGCGATTAGATTCCTGTCCACCAATTGTTTGCCCACTAATTGTTTATTCTAAAAACACAATTAGAAAACCAAAGCCTGCTAGAACAGACAGAGCTTCTCAAAACTGAAATAAATCATTTAATGGAGATAGAGCAGCTCCTAGGGATAAAACAAGAGATTCTAAAGACACCAAAAAAAAAAAGGATATTTTGACAAACTTCTATAGATGATTAGGGGCCAAAACTAAAGATATTTATAAATAAGAAATTGAAGGAATGGTTGACACTGGAGCTGATGTAACTATTATATCTCCAGAATCCCAGCTTCCAATTGGCCACTTCAAGAGGCAGATATTGAATTCTAAGGAGTTGAAACTTTGTCACAGATAAAACAAAGTAGCAGATGGCTTGAATGCACAGCGTCAAAAGGTCATGTAGGAAAATCAAGACCATATATGGCTGATACAGACATAAACGAATGGGAAAGAGATCTGTTACAACAGTGAAAAACACAGATTAACATCCCTCCAACTTCAGGGGCAGGCCATAAAGTAGAGGATGCTCCTGATTAAAAAACAAAAACAAAAATGTGTTAAATGTTATCTAAGACAGTCACAGACTTTCCAAGCTGTCTATAAACAAGATACAGCAGAGGCTGACTCTTCACCTTTACATTGGGGAGTCACTGCTGATGCTGAAACACCAACAGCCTTACCACTAAAATGGTTGCCTGACCAACCTATTTGGTTACAATGGGGAAGAGCCTTTGTAATTGTTCATCCAGGAGAAGAGAAACTGTGGATTCTGTGCAAACTGATAAGAATCAGATCTGACAGGGGGAGACCCCCCTGAAGATCTTGATACAGACAGGAAGAAAAAAATCAAAGAAAGCAAGACAGGAAATGTATATGCTGCTCCTTCTATATGGGAGTAGCTCTGAAACACGCTAAGACATGAATGTCTATGGATAATCAGAAGTCTTGTTGGCTATAGAATCTTCAGGATAGAGCATGCCATTCTTTTAAATGGCATAGAAAAATTTATATTACAGTTGGTTATGGTCCAAACTCGCTCTTCAAGAAAGACAGATGGCTTTCACCTGCTCAAAAATAAAAATAAAAATAAAAAAGAGCAAAGAATAACCTTTATCTGACCTGTGCTCATTGTACATCCCATACATATGTTATTGAAGAACTGTGTATTACTTCTGAGAGTTTGTATGTTTACAGAACAAAAGTAGCACACAGCAATGAAGTTGGAGCAAACTTGACAAGATTCACCCTGGAGGGTGTTCAGACACTGACTTGTTTGTTTCAGAATCCTGCTCAGTCCAGCCTCAGACTGCCTCAAAGCTGTGTTCTCAAAAATCTACATCCAGAACAATGCAAACAGCTAGCTCAAATCATCCAGTATCACAGACTGCTCCACTCAGGGCTTCATTTAATGCTATTTTTTTCACAGTATATAGAAACTGGACAATGAATGTTATAGCTAGCTTTCTTAATAATTTCCCCAATTTTCTTGGGCCCCCAAAAAGGAATCTTATGCCCCAAATCAGCAGGAAGCATTTTAAGAGAGTGGCATCCCGAATTCCCTTGAGGCAGGCTGGATAGGTTCTGGTCATTCTATTGGGTGATTGGTGCTTGTCATTATAAAGGGGCTGGATGCAAATTGTTACACGGTCTTGATCAGAGAAAAAGAAACAATGTACAGGGACTTAAAATCGGGGATTTCTCTGTTCTTTTTTCTATCCTCTTTCTTAGGTAAGGGGAGAGGGGTTGAGAATAAAAGGTAGGAACATAAGGATATCATAGAGAAATAATAGAGCGATAATAGGATAAAGGATTGAAGATGAATCTTTTTAATTATCCAATATATATTTATTAATAACTGTAAAAACTTATAAAAATATAAGCAATTACTTAACTCTAGCCCTAAGAATGACTATAACCCCAGTTACTTAACAACTAAACCTATTAAAACCTTAATACTTGTAAACAACTATTATCTAACAACTAATCCTAACCTTTTAGTAGGTTACAGTCTCTGGGGCAGGTCCTCGGTTGTCAGAAACACCTCAGGAGTAGATCCTTTAAGGCACTTAGTCAACACTCTTTCTTCAGAAATATCTCAGACATAGGTTCTTTAGGGTAAATTGGCTATGGCAGCTTCACCTTACATGAGGCTTGAGGCTTTATTCTCTCTGAAAGGCCTCAGTTGTCCATATGCCAACTTATTCAGCTTGTATTAGCTACTCAGCCAATCTGCCCCAGTCTTGGGCTGGTGACAGTTCCATCGAGGCCACTGTTTGAACTGGTCGAACCCCTCTAGGCAAAAGCTGTGCCACAGGGTTTAGTCCTTGGCCTTTTGCAGCTTTGCTGAGGCTTTCTCTGCTCACCAGCTTCTTTCTGCCTCAGGGAGAGCTGGCTGTAATTTTTCAGCTCTGTTTGAGATCAGCTTTTCAGTCCACCATCATTTTCTCCATCAGATGATACAAGCAGCCTTACATCTCATTGTCTCTAGCTTGGGAACTCTCTTGCGTGGGAACTCTCTAGCAAGGGGCCTCTTGGGCTCCACCCACTTCATAAGGCTATTAGCAGCTGAAAAACAACGCCAGGCCATAAACCTTGTTTTTTAGTCCATATGCTGATAGGCTAATTGCCCACAGCCAAGTTGATCTTCTTGCCCTGTATTAAGAGACTGTATCAGAAGCCCCTAGATATTCACTAAATCTAATTTATAGTTATCTAACTCCCCTTACAAAGGGTAGATCATGGAATCTACCCTTCAACTGTAGAGCTATTGCTATTCTCAAGTAACTTTACATTGATATAGAAATTTTGTATATTGACACAAAAACAAGGTTATTTTGCTTATATCAGTATAGAATTTTGTATATGGTTACAAATTTAAAGTGTGTATTGGTTTAGATTATTGTATATTGATACAGATTTAAAGTTATTTTTGATACACCAATGTATATATGTTTCAACTCTTGTGTAAGGTATCGTGCCTGTGTAACTCATTTAAAAATACAAGTTTTAGCCGGGCGGTGGTGGCGCACGCCTTTAATCCCAGCACTTGGGAGGCAGAGGCAGGCAGATCTTTGCGAGTTCGAGGCCAGCCTGGTCTACAAAGCGAGTCCAGGACAGCCAGAGCTGTTAAACAGAGAAACCCTGTCTCGAAAAACCAAAAAAAAAAAAAAAATACAAGTTTTACTTCCAGTACTGTTAAAGCTGCTATTACAGACTGGTTAGGATATTTAAATAGTGAAAGTTATTAATCAATCAACTCACGGTCATGACAGATATTAGTCTAGCTTATAACAGAAATATGCTTCCTAGATTAAACAGATAGTAAATAGTTAGAAACATGCAACATTTACCTATTCAGGTCTGTGATAGACAGACAGATGGTCTTCAAACACCTCATAGATCTACAGAGTATAGCATTTAAAGATGCTTTTATTAATTTAAGGCTTTTTGACTTGAGACATGTCAGTTCCTGGCAGCACCCCATTTGGCATGGAAGAAGGATGAGCACAGAAGAATCTATATTAGGAGACAACTTTTATTGTGGCAAGCTATCCACTAGGGAAATAAAATGTCCTACTCCCTCTGCAGACAGAATACTGTCCAAAATGGGCAAACCTGGACTCAGGCAAAGTCATCTGCCAAGCTCTACCAAGACAAGGTAAGCAAGTCCTTCATAGTTCCTGCTTCACGGATATGTCTGTCAGATATACTGGGCCAGAAGGGTGAAGATGATGCTCCAGCATTTTAGAAATATATTGGGGACTGTCCAGGCAGCCAGCTGCCTCTGTCATTTCAATAGTTTTGGAAGCTGCTTCTTCTGCACTTTCTACATACTCAGGTAATTTTATTCCATCTCAAGTCTCTGATGGGGCTGAAAACTAGATAGCCATAATCTTAAAATAAAGCTTAAGTTGTTTAGGATTTTAAAAGATGTTTTAGAAGCTAGAGAGATAGCTCAGTGGCTAAGAGCACCAGCTGCTCTTCAAAAGAAGACAAGTTGAAATTCCAGCACCCACATGGCAGTTTGAAACTGTCTATAACGCCTTTAATCCGAGCACTCAGGAGGCAGAGTGAGTTCAAGGCCAGCCTGGTCTACAGAGGGAGTCTGAAGATAGCCAGGGGTTCACAGAGAAACCCTGTCTCAAAAAACAAAAGCAAAAGATGTTTTAGGTCTAAGAAGATGTTTTTAGGATGGTAATATGAATTAGGATAGAAATTGAGTTAGGTACAGAACTTGAGCACAGCAAGATAGGATAGATAATAGAATATTTTTCCTAATGTGCCAAAGACATATGAACATTGTAAATGTATATAATACCTTATAACTTTCATAATTGTTTCATAATTAATACTGTATTAGTTATTATTGAAAGATGAAGAGACTTTTATTGGAATAAAAGATGGAAATGCAGGAGTATCTTGTGTATTGAATGGATGCTTCTACCTGTCAATAAAAAAAAAAAACCTATGGCCTATAGGAATTGGTGGGACATCCAGTAGGCAGAGAGGATCCTAGGAGAATGAAGGAGATTTGTGGGAGATTTGCCCAGGAAGATGTGAGGAAGACATCTGCATGGTACCCAAGCAGAGGTAACCAGCCATGTGGCAGAATTTAGACTACAATAAACGGGTTATTTAAGTTATTAGCTAGTCAGGGAACAAGCCTACCTATTTGAGAGGTATTTGTAGATACATTTTGAGTCTGAGTCATTATTCCAGGAGTTTTGGACTGGGAAGGAAAACACCCATGCCTGGGGAGGCTCCCAGGAGTCTATGGGGGTGACCCTAGGTGAGACTCCAAGAAGCATTGGATTATGTAGCCTAAAGTCACCACCTCCTGTAGCCAGTTGAAATTTCCAGTGGAGGGAGGGGGACAATAACCTACCCATAAAGCCATCGACACAAAATCTGACCTGCATACAAGAAGTGCATCAATAAAGATGGAGCAGAGACTGAGAGAATGGCCAACCAATGACTGACCCAACTTAAGGCCCACCCCATGGGAGAGAGCCAGATCCTGATGCCATTAATGAAACTCTGCTACATTTGCAGACAGGAGCCTAGCATAACTGTCTTCTGAGGGGCTTCATCCAGCAGCTGATAGAAACAGATGCAGAGACCCACAGGCCAAACAACAGGTAGAGCTCAGGGAGTCTTGTGGAAGAGTGGGAGGAAGGACTGAGGGAGCTTCAGGGATCAAGCTGTGGAGTGACTAAATAAATTAGTTGATGGGCAGAAAAAGAAAGACCTATAAATGAAAATTTAAAAAGTACTCAGACACAGTCAGAGGAATTTAGACAAGAGCCTACAGTGCCATCACATGATAAAACTGAAGAGGGGTGTCTCAAGATTGTTAGAAAACCTTAGTTTTTCCAGTTACCATACAAGAACTACCAGCAGACAATAGGTACCTTCAAGGTTATAAAGAAGTTAAATTGAACCCTATAGATATATTATATTTGAGGGGATTTAAGAAAGTGATCATTTCATATGATATGCATTCATGCTGTGTGAATCAAATATAAAATTCATGGGCAACTCAGAACAGAACTATCACCCAAGGCTGGAAATATTTGGCACCAGCAATATTGGAAGCTGGTCCTCAGTTACAATGGGAAACAGTGGAAAAAGGAATGTAGGCTATAGAAGAATGACATAAAACTAGAGACATTAAAATTTCCCAAGATCAGTTACTAGGTGAAGGTCAATATGCTGAGTTACATGAAGGCAGCTTAATTTGATGATCACACTTTGACGCTATGTAGTTTAGCAGCTTTAAATGCGTGGGATAAGGTAGAAGAATCAAGAAAGAGGTCTGAGTCATTTACTAAATTTATACAAGGCCCAAAAGAAGCCTTCACTGATTGTTTTTACAAAGATCGACTCCAGCTGTAAATAAAACAGTATCAGATTCAGAAGCCAGAAAAATACTAATCGAATCTTTGGTTTTTGAAAATGCTAACTCAGAATGCAAAAGTGTGATTAGGCCTTTAAAGGCAAGATCAGCACCAATAGAGGAATGGATTAGAGAGATGGCTGATACTGGAGCTCATGTTTATGATCCTACTCTGGTAGGAGAAGTAATTTCTAAAAGTTTTTTTTTTAAGATTTATTTATTTTATGCATATGTGTGCTCTATCTGCATGTACACCTGCATTCCAGAAGAGGGCACCAGATCACATTGTGGATGGTTGTGAGCCACCATGTGGTTGCTGGGAATTGAACTCAGGACCTTTGGAAGAGCACTAGGCAGTGCTCTTAACCGCTGAGCCATCTCTCCAGCCCTCTAAAAGTTTTAAGAAAAATCAAAATGCCAGATGTTTTAATTGTGGTAAGCCAGGTCATTTGAAAAGTGATTGTAGGCAAGGCATTCCTAGAAACAATGTTTTTTTCTAGAAATAACCCAAAAAGAAGGCCTCAGCCTTCTGGAGTATGCAGAATGTGTGACAAAGGCCAGTACTGGACTAATGAATGCATAACAACAAGGAATAGGGATGATAATGCTTTACCATCAGGAAACACCATGGGGGCCTCCTGCAGGCCCCAATATCAAATGTGGATCAATCATTCTCTTTCAACATCTGTAAACTGTTCCACAGAGCAATTAAAAGATTTGATAAAAAAAACAAAAACAAACAAACAAAAAACAATGCTCTGGATGTAACTAAGGACAGAACAGCTTCAATAGATAAAACAAAAGAAAATTCAGCAGACACCAGAAAACAAGTATTTTGGCAAGGTGTTATAAATAATCAGAGATCCAAGTTGAAAATGCAAATAAATGACATTGAAATTGAAGATTTAGTAGACAAAGGAGCAGATATAACAACTATCTCACCAAAATCTTGGCATCCAGATTGGCCTCTTCATGAGGTAAATATCCAGCTTCTAGGGATTGGAACTTTATCTCAGGTAAAACAAAGTGCAAGGTGGGTTGAGTGTATAGGACCAGAAGGACAAATAAGAATATTAAAGTCATATGGGGCTAATATGGCCATGAATTTATGGAGATATGATTTGTTGCAGCAATGGAAACACAGATTAACCTTCCTCCAATCTCAGAAACAAACCATAAAATAAAGAATGCTTCTGAGAAAATTATTAAAGGTATTATCAAGAACAGTTACAGATTGTACAGGTGGTCGGTCTATAAGGTGTAGGGAGTTAGATTAATATAAATTAGATTTAGTAAATATCTAGGTTTCTGATAGTCTCTTAATCTGGGGCATGAAGATCAATTTTGCTGTGAGCAATTAGCTTATCAGCTTATGGATGAAGTCATGTGAAACGACGGGAGTCTCTATGGACTGAAAAAACAAGGTTGAAGCCCGGTGAGACAAACAAAGACTTTATGGCCTGGCATTGCTTTCAACTGCTAAGTGGGCAGAGCCCAGATTAAGCTGAAGCAGGTGGAGCAAGGAGCGATCTTATTTAAGGACAAGTGGATGAGGAGGGCGTGCTAAGGGCTCCATGCTAGAGAGCTCCGAGAGTCCTGTTGGAGAAGGTGCTGGCGGGCTGATGGCCAGATCTCCCTGAGGCAGAAGGAAGCTGGTGAGCAGATAAAGCCTCAGCAAGAGAGCAAAAGGCCAAGGACTAAACCCTGTGGCTCAGCTTTTGCCTAGAGGGGTTTGACCTGTCCGAATAGTGGCCTGAATGGAACTGTGGCCAGCTTTTAAAGACTGAGGCAGAGCGGCAGAGTTGCTGATATGAAGGAAATAAGTTGGCCTACAGACGGTATCCCAGAGAGAAGAAAGCCTCAAGCCTTATTTAAGGTGAAACTGCCATAGCCAATTTACCCTGACGGATCTACATCTGAGATATTCCAGAAGAAAAAAGGACTGCTAAGTGCATTAAAGGGTCTACCCCAGAGACTGTGTTCCTGGAGACTGAGGTCCTGCCCCAGAGACTGTATCCTTATGAAAATAGTTGTAATAGTTATCAATAGGTTTAGTGGTTAGGTCTTAGGGGTTGTAGGAATTTATAGGAATAGTAATTAAGTTAAGTGTATTTGTTATAAGTGAATATAGTTATTAATAAAGAAGTGTTTAATAGTGTATATATTTATATTATAGTTATTAATAACAAGTGTTTGTAGTCCAGCCTGGACTACAAAGTGAGTTCCAGGAAGATAGAACTAGAAAAACTCATCTTGAGTGAGCTAACCCAGACTCAGAAAGATGCACATAGCATCTATTCACTTATAATTGGATTTTAGCCATATAGTACAGGATAACTATCCTACAACCAATACATCAAACGGATCAGGAATATAGACTTTGTTACCTATCAAGGGGACAATTTGCCCTAGGGGGTGTTACCATGTAGGCCCCCAGTGCAAGAGGAAGCTCTTAGCCCTCATATGACTGTTGAACTGAGAGGGGCTGATATGTATGGACACTCCACATCGGAGGGGATGGGTGGGAGATGGAGGAGAGTGTGGGAGGGTGGAACTGGGAGGGGTGGAAAGAGGGCACTATGATGGAGATGTAACTTGATGTAATAAATAAACATTATAATAATAAACAAGTAAATAAAATCACGAAAAAGACCAACAACTGTAATAGTAATGCCCTTATTGTCTCATTGCAGGCAGAAAATGAACATTGGCAAAGAGTTTGCAGTAATTTTTTGGGAGAGATTAACAATAAATATCCCCAAAGCAAGAGACTTCAGTTTATAAAAAGAACTAATTGGATTCTCCCTCACATGGCAAAAAGGGCCACCAATCTGGAGCCCCAAAATTCTATACTGATGCAAATAAATCAGGAAAGCCAGGTTATAAGTCAGTAAAGATGAGTAAACTGGTTCAGATTCCTTAGGTTAGTTCAGAAATTAAAGCTATATGCCGTTCTTATGGCATTATGTGATTTTCCTGAATCTCTTAATATAGTTACTGACTCTGAACACGCAGAAAGAGCTGTTTTGTACATATTGAAACTGCTGAACTTGGGGCTGGAGAGATGTCTCAGTGGTTAAGAGCATTGGCTGCTCTTCCAAAGGACCTGGGTTCAAATCCAAGCACCCACATGGCAGTTCACAGCTGCCTGTAGTTGCTGTGCGTGGTGGCACATGCCTTCAATCCCAGTATCGGGAGGCAGAGACAGGAGGATCCCTATGAGTCAAGGCCAGTCTGGTCTACAAAGTGAGTCCAGGACAGCCAAGGATACACAGAGCAACCCTGTCTCAAAAAATAAAAAAGAAATAAGGAAATTGCTGAACTTATTCTAGATGATTGAGAATTAACTTTGCTATTCATTCAACTACGAGTATCAGAAATAGAAATCATCCATTGTATATAACATATATTAGACTCCATATGGATCTACCACACCCTCTAGCACAAGGTAATGATGAAATTAATCAGCAGTTAATAGGAAATGTGCTTGAAGCTTCAGAGTTTCATAAGAAACACCATGTTAACAGCAGAGGTTTAAAGAAAAAAATTTTCTATCACTTGGCAAGGAGCCAAGGAAATTATAAGGACATATCCTATCTGCTCTTCATGTAGCCAAATTCCATTACCTTCAGGAAATAACCCAAAAAGCCAAAGAGATGAAATTTGGAAAATGTATATTTTTCATTTTGTATAATTTAGAAAATTAAAGTATGTGCCCTATACCATAGATCCAAATTCAGGATTTTAATGGGCAACTGCTTTAAGTTCTGAAAAGGCAGATTCTGTGATTATACAGTTATTAGAAGTTATGCCTATTATGGGAATACCTGTACAGATTAAGACTGGCAATGCTCCAGTATATTCAAAAATGAAACCGTTTTTGTTTGGGTTTTTTTTTTGCATATTACAACATAAAGCACGTTACAGGTATACCACACAATCTTACAGGACAAGCAGTTACAGAAAGATCTAATCATTAAAAAGATATGCTTAAGCCGGATGTGGTGACATGCCTTTAATCCCAGGACTCAGGAGGATCTGTGTTATGTTGAGGAAGAGGTTTTGTCTTTGTTTCCACAGGAGAAGAAAAACTGTGGATACCATCAAAATTGATAAAGATTAGATTCAAACAGGAGAAATCTCCTGAATAAGGCAAGGCAATGGAGCATCAAACAGCTTGGTCATTCAGTCCAAATTAACTTATAAAGACTAGAAAATGCCTTTCACTTGATCAGGCATGAAAAAAATAATAAAAAAATGTTTTCAATGATAATTTACCAAAGGCACGCTTGCCTTACTGGCCTGAAGTGAAAAATTGGTTTTCTTAAACCACACGTCTTAATTCCATGTTAGAATGTTAACTGTTGATTGCCATGTGGCCCATGCCACCTTGGACACCAGCTTTTGAGCTTTCTTCTTGAAACCGAACTTTTTTTAAATTATCAACACTTATTTATTAGTAACTATATTCACTTATAACAAATATAAACACTTAACTACTTACTAACCATACAGATGATTACAACCCCTATGACCTAACCACTAAACCTATTGATAACTATTACAACTATTTTCATAACCTTTTAGAAGGATACAGTCTCTGGGGCAGGTCCTCAGTCATCAGGGACACAGTCTCTGGGGTAGACCCTTTAATGCACTTAGCAATCTTTCTTCTGGGATAACTCAGATGTAGATCCGTCAGGGTAAATTGGCTATGGCGACTTCACCTTAAATAAGACTTGAGGCTTTCTTCTCTCTGGGAGACCTCAGCTGTCTGTAGGCCAACTTATTTCCTTCGTATCAGCAACTCTGCCGCTCTGCCTCAGTCTTTAAAGCTGGCCACAGTTTCTTTCAGGACACTGTTTGGACAGGTCAAACCCCTCTAGGCAAAAGCTGAGCCACAGGGTTTAGTCCTTGGCCTTTTGCTGTCTTGCTGAGGCTTTATCTGCTCACCAGCTTCCTTCTGCCTCAGGGAGATCTGGCCATCAGTCCACCAGCACTTTCTCTATCAGAGGATACAAACTACTCGTCTTTTCTAGCGTGAGGACTTGCTAGCATCAGAGCTCTCTAGCATGGGGCTCCCCCGGGCTCATCCACTTGTCCTTAAATAGGATCTGTCCTTGTTCCACCTGTCTTCAGCCTCTGGGCTTTGCCCAATTAGCAGCTAAAAATAATGCCAGGCCATAAACTTTGTTTTTAGTCCAGAGTCTCTCCTTGTTTCACCCGGCTTCCTCCTTGTTTAGTCCATAGAGACTCCCCCTTATTTCACCTGACTTCATTCTTGCTTTTAGTCCATATGCTGATAAGCTAATTGCCCACAGTCAAGCTGATCTTCATGCCCCAGATTAAGAGACTGTATCAGAAACCCCTAGATATTTACTAAATCTAGTTTATATTAATCTAACTCCTTACAAGCAGCTGCCTGTAGAGGCATTGCAGATGTGGTTGCTGTGTCTTATAATCAATTTAGGAGTCTGGGTAATACAAATTGGTTGCTGACCAGTCAAGCTCCTGGTCATGTCAAATACTAGTCTTAATTTATCACAAAATAGGCTTACTAGGTTAAACAGATAATAAATGGTTAAAAATATACAATTTATTTGTTCAAAGATAGATAGATGGATAGATGATAGATTTATAAACAAATCAATAGATGTCTTTAAACCCCTCAGAGATGTACAGAAAATGACATTTAAATATATTATTATTTTAAGAATTGTTTGACTTAAGACAGTCAGCTCCTGACAGCTCCCATTTGACTTGGAAGAAGACAATAAACATCAAAAAGAAATCTCCCATCAGGAGATAATTCCTACTGGACAAAAATGCCCCTGCTCTCTCAACAGACTATATACAGTCCAAAGATGGACCAGAGCTTAAATGCAGGTAAGTCGATGGCCTAATTCTGCAGAGACAGAGTGGGCAAATCCTTCTTATTTCCTACTGTACAATTAGTCTGCGAGAAATGCTTGGCCAGAAGGCTGAAGATGATGCTCCAATGGTGTCGAGAAATATTTGGGTCTGTCTAGGCAGCAAACTGTCATTTTTCCATTCTGGAAGCTGCTCTACTATGCTTCCTACTCACACACTAAGATAGATGATTTTTTTTTTCTTCTTCAAGATTGCCTGATACAAAGAGGCTAAACATTATGTATGTAATTTTACTACATGAGTTAAAAAATTTAGTCTTGGGCTGGAGAGATGGCCCAGTGGTTACGAGCACTGGTTGTTCTTCCAAAGGACCCAAGTTCAAATCCCAGCACCCACATGGCAGTTCACAGCTGTCTGTAATTGCCGGGCATGGTGGTGCACACCTTTAATCCCAGCACTAAGGAGGCAGAGACAGGTGGATCTCTGTGAGTTCAAGGCTAGCCTCGTCTACAAAGTGAGTTCTACAAAGTGAGTCCAGGACAGCCAGGTATACACAGAGAAACCTTGTCTCAAAAAACAAAAACAAACAAACAAAAATTTAGCCTTTTTATTAGACAAAAGGAGGGAATTGATGGGGTCGTATTAACTATTCTAAATGTTAAATTAATTGGTCCTACTTGCTGTCTGTTACTTATATTGTCTCAGATTGGTTGAATAAAATGCTAAGGCCTGAGACTGGGCAAAGACAGAGATAGGTGGGACTAAGGTGCATGGGCTTCTGAAACAGAGAGCATCTTGGGAGTAGAAGCCAGGAGCAGGATGAAGGAGGACACATGGGGTAGATTAAAGAAGGTTATTCTATGAGGCTTGGAACATCGCGACATAATGTGGAGAATAGCAGTCCAAAGGGATGTATGTATATACGGGGTCATGCTTGGGTAATATAATTATGAGCTAGCTTAGATGGGCTAAGATTGCACAATTCAGGCCAGGGCTTATTAAAATCCATCTGGTGTCTGTGTGTATTAATTTATAATGGTGGGTTAAGGATTAGCTGCCATAACAATTAATGATAAGTTAAATACTGGCAAATAATTTAATTAGCCATTTTTCTACACCATAGAGGGATTGCAGATGTGGTTGCTGTCTCACATGTGCATCAGTAGGTGGCAGAGAGGAGAGAGGCTATGTCTACATTGACTGTTCTGACCTATGAACATCTGACTGAATAGAGCCTAACAACATTCCTGGATAAAAAGCAAACCAGAGACCAACACCAGTTCAGCACCATGGAACACGAATAGGGAGCTAACCTGTGATGACCACCAGTCCAGCATCAGGCAAGCACCAGATGGACTCCCAGGACAAGAAGCAAGCCAGAGACTAGAAGAACCCTGCCTGGCCCTGGATTGGGGTTTTTCATGAGCTGGCCCCTAAGAGTGTGAATATTGGAGAGCCAGTCCTGCCTTTTATCTTCTTTGTGGTGGTGTTGTTGAGGGAGAGATCCCCTCCCCTCCTTTTTGTCCTCACCACCAGTGGTGGACAGGAGATCTGGCCCCAGTGGGGGTCACAAGAGCAGGAGAGCTGTCCCTTCCCCTCACATGCCGCAGCATTCGGGAAAGCAGGTCCTGTACCTCACTTGGACAGCACAGTACAGCTGGTCCTGGATGTGGGGGTTGTAGGTGAGCTGGCCCCAGGGGAGAGAGTGTGGGAGATCCATCACTGCCTTTTGTCTGCTTTATGGTGGTGTTGACAAGGGAGAGATCCCCTCCACTCTCTGATGCCCTCAACATAGGTAGTAGACAGGAGAGTTGGCCTTGATTGGATCATGAGAGCACAAGAGTTGGTCCATCCCCTTACCTGCTGCAGCACTCAGGAGAGCAGGCCCTGGGCTTTACCTGGGTAGCACAGTAGAACTGGCCCTGGATGTGGGGGTTACAGTCCCAGAACTAGGGCTTTGAGTTGGCCCACCCCAACATATACACCATGGATGAACTGCTGGAGTTCATGAAGAGGCCAGTTCCATAGACCCAAAACTACAGAATCTCTATGACATAGGACAACAACAGGATATCTGAGAGGAGTCCTAGTGAGGTTCCACTATTGACAAAATTGGAGAAACCAGAGGCCTCATACCAGACCAAGGAGTCATTATAATGAACACTTGCAAGCAAAAATTTGTGGCCAAAGGGAATATTGTAGGACACACTGAGACACACTACAGCTTCCATAATGAGTTTTTTTTATGTTGGGAGAGGTTTCAAGAATGGAGGGCAGGTCTGAGAGGAGATGGAGAGGAGAGGGAATAGGGATGCTTGATGTGAAATTCACAAAATAAACAAATAAAAAGAAAGAAAAATATTTATGCGGGGTGGTGGTAGCACAAATCCCAACAGAGTCAGGAAGATCTCTGTAAATTAGTTGTTTTCTGAATTCTAGAGTTACAATGAATAGTGTTGTGGTGGTTCACACCTTTAATCCCAGCACTTGGGAGGCACAAGCCTTAATCCCAACTCTAGGGAGGCAGAGTCAGGCACATAGGAATTACAGTGATTTAAATTTACTTGCAGAAAGCAGGATGAAATTCAAAGTGAATGTTCTTTGTAATCTAAAATTAAATACACTTAAACCTTGAAAAAATAGAGAGAGAGAGGAGGGAAATATAGGTTTTTTTATCCATGTACACTTAGGTATATTTAGTTTCAAATTTTCAAAAGATTTTTTTTTAATTTCAATTGAAAGATAATACTTTTTGTGTTGCCAGAAAATATTTTGCCCTAGGAAAGATATAACCTGCCAAAAAGGAACCTGCAAGAATTAGAGTTAGGGAAGGGCAGGGTTTTGTTTTTATCTTTCCAGGAGAATAAAAGCATCCAACTAAGTAATCCAGAGACCACTGGACAAGTGAAGCATCTGAAGAAAAAGTACCAGACACCAAAGAAGACAAGACAAGTACCCCACGTGATCCCATCTCACAGACTGCCTCAATAGCTGTCTCCTCATTCAGAACAACTTCAAAACTGTTGGCTAAGATGGCCCAGCCTGATAGACTGTCCCAGCTAGGACTTCAATTAAGTCCTGAACTTTCCAGTCCCACAAAGACTGGGCAGCAAATGATAGAGCTAGCTTCTTAGGGCTTGGCCAATATCCCAATTTTCTTAAGGCCCCCAAAAGATACTGTCGCTCCCAGACAGCAGGAAGCAATTTTAATAGAATGACATCCCATTCCCAAGAGGTGGTGTGGGTTGCTTTTGATCAGTTGATGGGTGATGGGCATTAGTCATCATTTTAGGGGGGGTTGGTTAGAAGCTAATGGTCCTGGTCAGAGAAGAGAAAAAGTAAAGGAGGTTGAATTTAGAGACTTTTTTCTGTCCTCTATCCTTCTCTCTTCTATCTAGTGTGAGGGGGAAGGGTGGGAGGAGAAGGAAAAAAAAAGAAAAAGGGGATATAGGAGTGATAAGATAAAAGGGTGGATTATTGAATCTATTTTTAGACTAGACAGCAGAAACAAGACTCAAGTATTTTACATTGGTATAGATGTTTGTATATTGATGCAAATTTAAGGTTGTATTTTTGATTACATACTATATGTATGTTTTAACTCTTGTTTAAGGTATTTTACTTACACAACTCATTTAATAATGCAATGTGAAGTTCCGGTCCTTTTGAAAGTTACTATTACAAAGTGTTTAGAATAATTAAGAACTGCAAGTTAATAGTCAGTCAAGCAAACTTGTGGTCTTGTTAGGTACTAGTTTAGTTAATCAGAGAAATAAGCTTTACTTAGCCTCCTTTATCTATTTTCTAGGTTAATCCGATAGTAAATAGCTAGAAACAAGCCACATTTGCCTACTCAAATATACTGAGATAGATAGGTGGTCTTCAGAAATCTTAGAGATCCACAGATTATGGCATTTAAAGATGTTTTAATAATAAAAGGCTTTTTGACAGTGAGATATGTCTGCTCCTGGAAGCACCCCCATACTACTTCAAAGAAGATGTTGGGCACTGAAGAACCTCCATAAGGAGTTTTCTTCAAATATGGCAAAGCCAGTCATGAACAAAAAACTGCCTTTGCCTCAATGGCTGACAGTATGCTGTCCAAGATGTGGACAAGCAGGACACAAAGAAAATCAACTGCCAACTTTCCAGGACAAGGTAGGCAAGTCCTTCATAATTCCTGCTTCACAGAAAAATCTGTCAGATATTATGGGCCTGAATAGAATAGTAGCCTGAAGAGATGTGTGCTCCAACATTTCAAAGGAATCTTGGGTGACTCCTCAAATGGCCAGCAGTCTCTGTCATTTCTATAGTTTTGGAAGCTGCTTGCTCTGCACTTCCTGTTTACTCAGGCATTTATCCTTCTCATGTCTTTGGCAGGTTTGAAGACTAGATAGTTATAGTCTCACAATTAAACTTAAATCTTGTAGGATATAAGAAAATGTTTTAAGGTCTAGAAAGATGTTTTTAGGTTGGCAAATGCAAGTTGTGATAGAAAGTGATTTAGGTACAGAACTTTGAACTCACCAAGATAGGATAGATAGGAGAGTACTTTCTCCAAGGTTGCTGAATACATATGGACTGGACATTGTGAATGTAATTCTTACCAGATGGTATACAGTTTATTGATGTTAGATAAAGAATCTTTTATTTAGACAAAAAGGGGGAAATATTACAAGACATTTGATCACACTGTGAACCCTGATATTGTGTACTGGAAAAACCTGTTTCTGTTTCAGGCCCATAATATCTGATAGATTTTTCTGTGAAGCAGGAATTATGAAGAACTTGCCTACCTTGTCCTGGAAAGTTGGCAGTTGATTTTCTTTGTGTCCTGCTTGTCCACATCTTGGACAGCATACTGTCAGAAGTTGAGGCAAGGGTGTGAAACCAAGTGCGCCCTCAGAGGAGCCACTTGGTACTCCACAGGCACCATTAGCTTTTCCAGTAATTTATCAAAATAGACCTGGTATTAATGAAGGTCAACCCAATCCAGAATTAACATGGTATCCGATTGATACGTTGGATTTGAAATGATTCAAAGAGTGTATTGTGTCTTATGGTATCCATTCAGGCTTTGTCAAGCAAATGCTTAATAACTGGGCAATGCACCATAGAGTCATTCCTCAGGATTGGAAGGGACTGGTATTAGCTGTCCTGGAAGGTAGCCAGCAACTACAATGGTTTTCGTGGTGGAGACATGAAGCTACAAAGTTAGCACAACAAAATATGGAAAGGGGAATAAATGTTACAACCAGTCAAATACTTGGTGAGGGACAGTATGCTGAATTAAGTGAACAAACTCATATGGATGATATTACAATTGATCAATGCCATAATACAGCTTTAAGGGCCTGGGACAGGATTACAGAAAATGGAGAAAGATATGTTTCATATATTAAGATTATACAAGGTCCGGGAGAAATCTTTACTGATTTTTTACAGAGGATTTTGTTCATGGCTAGCTTTGCCACATTTGAAGCAAACTCCTATGGAGGATCTTCGGTGCCTAACATCTTCTTTGAAGTGGTATGGGGTGCTCCCAGGAGCAGTCCCAGCACACAACTTTAATACAAGAACTTTCTATTTATTGTAAACAGGATTAAATAAAGTCACAGGTTAAGAGGCAGAGCAGGAAACTAGTTGACAGGGAGCTAACATAGGAAAAAACCAGAGAGAGTGAGAGGAAGTTAGGAGGATGGATAGAGAGATGCACAGGAAGTAGAAAGGAGGGACATTCAGTTTGAAGAGAAGAGTTTTTAAGAACAGTGTGGAGAAAGAGAATGGACTTTTCCTTTTGGGATGGCATGCTGGGTGCTTTCTCTGCCTCTCTCCTCTCTGAGCTAGCAGGCTTTCACCCCAGCATCTGGCTCCTGAGTCTTTATTGGCAAAATCAAACAATTGAGATTTTTTTTAGAAACAACAAATGTCCTCACTCCTTCCCAGAAACTGCTTTGATAAACAACTGTGAAAATGTCATTGTACTTGTCCAAAAATGTCCAAATATCTCTTCTGAAAAGATGACCACTTCCAAATCCCTGCCTCCCTACTCCCCAGCTAAGAATCTTTGTTGTTTTAGGTAGAAGACCAGCTGCTTACATCTCTGGGTGAAAGGGCTTAAGACCCAGGGTGGCCCTTAGGCCATAAAAATAAAGACACAAAACCTTTTAATATATCAACACCTAGGCCTTAGCCAGACAGACTCTCAACCAACTCATCTAAGTTCACCCATCCACCTAGCCCTATGCAGCCATGTGGCTAGTTGTAATGGAGGTCAGATTTCTTTAGTGAGGTTCGGGCTTCTGAAAAAAAGTCTCCTAAAAAGGGCTTATGACTTGTGGGAAACACCTGGCACCTGGCAGCACATATGGTCTTGAGTAACAGGTAGGTGTACCTCTGGGAGGAGGGTGTGAAGTGGACCAACGAGAAGGCACTCTTGTGCATAATGAGTGACAGTGTATAGGGAGGAAAGCCCAGGAAACTGGAGAGGGCTTTTGGTTTGTCACTTCTTCTCAACACTGCTCAGCTGCGGGATCCTGCCTCACTTTGAAAGGGGCCAGAAAGATAACGGTGGAAGATGGGCAGAGCCGAAGTTGGATGGAGCCCAGTATCGGACAGTGAGGAGGGTCATGACCATCCGGCCCCACAGCTGCAGGAGCAGAGCATCCTGAGGCTACGCCCATGGGAGTGAGCGAGGCGGTGTGAGGGGTGTGTGATCTGAGGCTGCAGTGAACTGAAGGTGAAGAGACTGCAAAAACAGGCAGGAGAGCAGCGCCTGCCTTGGGAGGGTGTGACAAGGCCTAGAAGAGCAGAGAAGGCCACAACAAGATTGCCACAGTCTCGGCTGACTGAGGAGGACTCCAGTCCAAGCTGAAGTGAGGCAGTGGCCAGCACAATAGCCAAGTGACCACTGAGTGACTGCTAATTGCGGTGTTCCTGCAGACACACTGCTGACCAGTTGCACCTGAGGGCGGTGTCCTGAAGCTGGGTATCCTTTCTAAAGTGTTAGGGTTGGTTGTGGTAGGTGTTTATAGGTATTAATAAATATAGTTTATAAGTTATGCTTACAGGCTAGCTATACCTTCCCAGCCCATAGTCACGTCTGTCTCCTGGTGAAAAGTCTTCCTCCTTTCTTCTTCCCAGAGTTCCTCTCTCTCGCCCAGGAAGTCCACATCCACTTCCTACTTCCTGCCTAAGCTATAGGCCATAGTTTTTTTTTTTTTATTGACAGTTACTACATCCATAAAACACACAAGATATTTCTTTACAGTTCTTTACTGGGACATCTATTTTGCAAACTGGGAACTGAACAGGAGTAACATGCCCTGGGTTGGAGTTGTGGCTCATCATAGAGTTCCTTGCCTAGAATCCCCCAGAGAGGAGTTGGGGGTTTATCTCAGTGGTAGAGCCCCTGCCTAGAATCCCCCAGTGAGGGGCTGGGGGCGTGGCTCAGTGGTAGAGCCCCTGTCTAGAATCCCCCAGTGAGGGACTGGGGGCGTGGCTCAGTGATAGAGCCCCTGCCTAGAATCCCCCAGTGAGGGACTGGGAGTGTGGCTCAGTGGTAGAGCTCCTGCCTAGAATCCCCCAGTGAGAGGCTGGGGTGTGGCTTAGTGGTAGAGTCTCTGCCTAGAATCCCCCAGTGAGAGGCTGGGGGTGTGGCTTAGTGGTAGAGCCCCTGCCTAGAATCCCCCAGTGAGGGGTTGGGGGCATGGCTCAGTGGTAGAGCCCCTGCCTAGAATCCTCCAGTGAGGGGCTGGGGGCGTGGCTCAGTGGTAGAGCCCTGCCTAGAATCCCCCAGTGAGGGGCTGGGAGTGTGGCTCAGTGGTAGAGCCCCTGCCTAGAATCCCCCAGTGAGGGGCTGGGAGTGTGGCTCAGTGGAAGATCCCTTGCCTAGAATCCCCCAGTGAGGGGCTGGGGGCGTGGCTCAGTGGTAGAGCCCCTGCCTAGAATCCCCCAGTGAGAGTCTGGGGGCGTGGCTCAGTGGAAGATCCCTTGCCTAGAATCCTCCAGTGAGGGGCTGGGGGCGTGGCTCAGTGGTAGA
>CAJQZJ010026257.1:1888145-1900868 GCA_907164525.1 Lophiomys imhausi | reverse complement strand
GCCTAGAATCCCCCAGTGAGGGGCTGGGGGCGTGGCTCAGTGGTAGAGCTCCTGCCTAGAATCCCCCAGTGAGAGTCTGGGGGCGTGGCTCAGAGGCAGAGTAAAAAACCTAAAGCATGAGTGAAGCTATAGCACATTTCCTACACATCGGCGCCCACAAATTTTGTATTTTCAAACATTGAAATTGTGAGGCTGGAGATATGGCTCAGTGGTTAAGAGCACTTGCTGCTCTTGCAGAGGACTTGAGTTTGATTTCTAGTACACATATGGCAGCTCACAACCATCTATAAGGAGATCTTACATCCTCTTCTGTTGCACTTCTATACAGGCATCAAAATGTTCATGCACAATAAAATTGAAATAAATACATTTTTAAAATAAAAAATAAATACTACACTGTAATGTTAAGTGTTCTAGCAGCCATATTTTAGAATGTTGAAAGTAATAAATGGTGCTGGAGGTATAGCTCAGTAGTAGAGTGTTTACCCAGCATGTACAAAGCCCTGGGTTCTATTCCTTGCACCCCTTCCTCCAAACCCTAATTTTTAAAAAGTGTGGAGGGTCAGGCATGGTGGATTACACCTACAATCTCAGCACTGGAGAGGTGGAGGCAGGAGTATTGGGAGTTCAAGGCCACCCTCAGCTGTCTAGCAAATTGGAGGCTAGCCTGGGCTACATAAGACCCTGTCTCAAAAAATAACAAAACACAACACAACAAAAATATCAAGCAAAAAAAAGTGAAGTTAGACTGGTGTCCCACTAAAAGTGGAATAAAAAATATAGGGTAAAAGTAAGCAATGCAATATTTGGCTTTAAGAAGTCAGGAGACCAGGTATGTAACTGACATGTGTCACCCCATCATTCTGTCACTCTAGCACTCACACCTGTCACCCCAGTACTCACGTCTTTCATCCCAGTACTTATGTCTGGTACCCCAGCATTCAGATGGTTGAGGGAAACAAACTGTGAATTCCAGTCTGTACTGGGGTATGTGAGGAAATCCTGTCTCAAGAAATTTAGTTTAAA
Organism: Lophiomys imhausi; assembly: GCA_907164525.1. Classification (NCBI taxonomy): domain Eukaryota; kingdom Metazoa; phylum Chordata; class Mammalia; order Rodentia; family Muridae; genus Lophiomys; species Lophiomys imhausi. The sequence continues at coordinate 1,899,842 of CAJQZJ010026257.1, read as the reverse complement.
AGAAGGAAGGGCTGAGAGAAGGGCTCCGTGGGTAAAGCGCTCGCCATGGTTACATAAGAACCTGAGCTTGAATCACCAGATCAATGCAAAGCTGGACGTCATAGTGAATGTTTGGGATCCCAGTGCCTCCACGCAGAGATAGGAGATGGGCAGAAGAATCGATAGGAATTCTCAGGCCAGGTAAGATGGCATACAGCTGCAAAAGAGAGAATGCCTATTTCAGGGAAGAAACCAAGGATTGATGCCTGAGTTTGTCCTCTAACCTCCACATATGCTGTGGCATGTACAATCCCCCCCCCACCACACACACACACACACACACACACACACACACACACACACACAGAATAGAGAAAAAGAAGAACACCAAGTATGGTGGCATGCACCTTTAATCCCAGTACTCAGGAGGCAGAGTCAGGAGAATCTCTGTGAGTTCCAGGCCAGCCTGGTCTACAGGACTACATACAGACTTTATCTAAAAGAGAGAGAGAGAAAGGAAAGGAGTGAGCCTACCTGACAGCTCAGTGGGTCAGGCTCAACTCTGTGTGCCTATAGCCCCAGCATTGCAGGCAGGGGCAGACCCTGGGAGCTTGCTGGCCAGCCAGCCTAGACACAATGGCATGCTTCCAGTTCAGAGAGAGACTTTGTCTCAGGGTTTACAGTGGAGAGGTATAGAGGATGACACCAACACACACATACACACAAATGTGCACATATATCACATACTGCACATGAAAAATGGTTTAAAAAAACTATTTGCTATATATAGCCCCAATAAAAACATATAAAATTAATATTTTCTTCTTTTTTCGAGACAGGGTTTCTCTGTGTAGCCCTGGCTGTCCTGAACTCACTTTGTAGACCAGGCTGGCCTTGAACTCATAGAGATCCACCTGCCTCTGCCTCTGCCTCCCAAGTGCTGGGATTAAAGGCATGTGCCACCACGCCCGGCAATTACAGACAGCTGTGAACTGCCATGTGGTTGCTGGGATTTGAACCTGGGTCCCTTTGGAAGAACAGCCAGTGCTCTTAACCCCTGAGCCATTTCTCCAGCCCTAAAATTAGTATTTTATCTCATATATTCAAAATATCATTTCAACATGAAATCAGATGTTTGTTTGTTTTTTTAATATTGAGAGGTTTTACCACACGGGTGTTGGACCTTTGCATTCCACATCTCAATCTGAACCCACCATGCTACAATTACTTAATGGCCACGGCACCAACCACACTAGGCGAAATTGGTCTTCCATCCTGTCTGCCAACATTCCATCACTTCTGTCAAGCACGGGGTCTCCGGGTCTCGCTGGAAACATTTCTATGGACAGGCTTGTGGCTTCTGTGCCCCTCCCAAATCTGCAATCAAACCCGCCCAATGCCAGGATCTCTGACTGCTCATCTTTGGAGACAGCAATCTGCTGGAGGAGCACTCCCTGAGTCTCAATCTCCAATCTCCTCTTTCCTTTGCATGAATTTGCATCTCGTTTGTGTGTCAAACTAAATCACCTCAGATGGTCATCTCAAAGTCAGGGAGGCGCTGGACTGGATAGGAGGCCCCTGAATGTCCTTCCTCTTGCTTCCCCTGGGGTCCTTTGTCCTCTTCTTCAGCACAGCTCTCCTCCTCCTCTTCCTCCTGCTCCTCTTCCGCCTCCTCCTCTTCCTCTGCCTCCTCTTCCAGGATGGTGACCAGCTCCTCCCGCAGGGCCCCCATCTCCAGTCCCAGGTCACACAGTTGTCCCAACAGATGGACATCCACCCTGCGCAGGTTCCCCTACAGGAATAAAGGAATGTCGTGGGGATGCCATACAAGAAGGAAGAAAGCCTGCCCAGAGTTTCACGGGGGCAGGTCTCAGCTCAAGTTCTGGACTGCCTGGCCAGGGCCCTCACTGATTCCCGGTTCTTCGTGTCAAATTCTCCTCCTGCCCCTTGATCTCTGTGTCTCTGCCTGCCACTGTCCCTTCGTCTCTGTGCCTCTTTTATTTAGTCTCTGTATCCACATTTCCATTTTCTTAACCTTGCCCTTTGGTCTCCCCAAGCCCCCTCTCCATCTGAGGCCCTGTCTGTCCCTGCTCTCCGTCTCTGATTTGTACCTCTGTTTTCCTCTTCGATGGCTTCCATTCTTGTCTCTCAAGTTCAGTCTCCACCTCTACCTGCCTCTGCCCCTATTTTATTTTATTCTCACGCGTGATCTCAATCTGTTGCCCAGGCTAGACTTAAGCTTGGAATTCTCCTGCCTCAGGCTCCTGAGTGCTGTTAGAAGCATGAGCCCCTGGGCCCTTGTTGGTCCTTGGTTGTGTTCATCTTTATTACTATTCATTCATATTCTCCCCCCCTCATCTCTCTAAGGCCCTTTCACTCACCAGTTCCTCCCAGATCCACAGCAGTGGCTCCCTGGAACCCCCAAAGTCTGCCCCTGAGGACAGAAGGGTCTGACCAGGATTCCCCTCTGGCGGGGGCATCCTTAGAGCCTTGGGGAGTGGACCCAATCCAATGGGCTCCAGTCCGGCCTGCTTCAGCTGCACCCACAGCTCCATAGTCTGAACTGTGGACTGAAGAACAGGAAGTAGCAAGGTCCAAGTGACCCAGTCCCCTGAGAAGCTGTAGGGTGGGGGTGGGGGGAAGAGAAAAAGGCCAGGGAGGGGCTGGCAGAGACATCCCAAAGTCCATTCTTCACTGTGAATCAGCTGGTCACATTTTTCCCCCCCCTGGAATTTAAACTCCATGATCTCACAGGGTCCAAAGATAACCCTGAGCAGAGGTCTAACTTCAACCTGTTGCCTCTTGGGGGCTGACCCCCTTGGGTACATGGTGCTTGATGCTCAATACCTGAAGGGGCTGGGCTGTCGCCCTTCCTAGGTCCTCACTCCTCACCAGCCCACCTTACTCAGCATCTTTTGCTCAATGACTTTGGCCAGCTACCAACTCGATCCTTGTCTGTCCCCTGCCAGGGCTTTGCCACCAAGTGTGCCTGAAGAGCCTCAGTGTGGAGCCTGCGGGCTGCCGTGTGGAACCTAGCCTCAGACTTGTCCGCATTGTATCTCTGTCGGGTGGTTGGGATTGGGAAATGTTCCTGGTCTCATTCTACCTTGACTTTTACAAGCTCCATGAGTGTGTCAATAATTCCCATTTCCCTCAGTTAGACCTCAACTGCCCCTCTGAGCCCAGACTCCAACTCTGCAAGTTTCAAATCTCAGCGTCAGTGTGGTCAGCACAGAACTCCCACTTTGGACCCACCCTACTGGATCCATTTCCTGTTGAACTCACAAGTCACCACAATCTGGTAGTTTAAAACAATGCAAGGGGGTTAGAGGGTAAAGGTGCTTGCCACCAAGTCTGGTGATCTGGGTTCAATCCCCAGGCCCCATATGATGGAAAGATAGAATTGACTCTTGCAAGGTGTCCTCTTACACACACACACACACACACACACACACACACACACACACACACTCAAACTCCTTCTCTAAGAAAGGAGATCCTTGAATTGGGCTTTGAAGTATACAGCTATGATCCCAGCCCTTGGGAGGCTGAGGCAGGAGAATTACAATTTCCAAGCCAGCTTGCACTATAAAACAACATACTACTAAAAAAAGAAAGAAAGAAAGAAAGAAAGAAAGAAAGAAAAGAAAAAGCAGGGGTGGGGAGTGATGGGACACTCAGAGGTGAGGGAAGGAAAAGGTGGAGTCTTTTTAAAGTAATGTAGTCAGAATGTGCTGGCTTGAAGGAAAATGTTCCCCATAGGCTCAGACAGTTGAGTGGTTGGTGGTGATTTGGAAAGGTTTAGGAGGAACCACCTTGCTGGAGGAAGTGCCTCATGGAGCCTTGAGAGTTTCAGGCCTCACCATTTCCAGTTTGCTTCCTCTGCTCTGTGCTTCAGATGAAGATGTGAGTTCTCGGTGTCTTGTTCCTGATGCCATGCCTACTGCTTGCTACCGTACTTCCCCACTATTATAGATTCTTAGCCCTCTGGAAGTACAAGCCAGAATAGTCTTCCTTCTGTAAGTTGCTTTGTGTCATGGTATTTTATTGCAGCAACAGAAAAGTAACTGATATATACAGTCTCTAAGGACTACAGGACAGGACATCTGTGATGGGGAACTATTCAGTCTACCAACCCCCCACCTGGACCAACCCACTGCTCCCTGCTTCTCCACCTCTGTAAGTGACACCTTTTGGTTTCACAGGCTTTTGTCTCTAGTAGTTCTCACCTCTGCTCCCCACCCCAACCCCATTCATCTCTTACCTGTATTATTGAAGTAGCCTCTTTGCTGGTCTCATGTCCACCCCTGCCCTCTAAGATTCATTCTCCAGATCCTTGCAACATGTAAATAAGATTTTGAAACATCTCTCTCCTTCTGTGAATAGAATAAAACCCCACTGGGCCTGCGCAGCCAGCCCCACTGCCCAGTCTGGTCAGGTCTCCTACCTCTCTGCAAGCTGGTGCCTTCCTTAGGGCTTTTTCACTGGCTGATACCACTGCCTGAACACTTCTACTCCAAACGTGTGGGTATCTGTCACTCATTCCAGTTAAATGCACCTGCTGCAGAAGCCTTTGCTGGTGCCCCTCCTTATGCCTCTGCCATTCCCTAATATATCTCCTGTTTTTACCTACTTATCAAACACTAGCTTTAAGTTTCTATTCATTTTTTCACCCATTCTCTTTCTGTCTAGAATGACGACTATCTGAGAAAAGGCATGTTTGTCAGTGTGACCTCAGTACCCACTGTGAGAGCTCAGTAAACAATGAATGAATGAATGAATGAATCCACCAAGACTTTCACTGAGGTCTGGGCATGTGTCACAGTTGGTAAAGAGTTTGTCTAACATGCAGGACGTCCCCAGCACCTCAAATTTCTGAGCACAGCACACATGTGCCTGCACTTATGCACACATTATACACACACACACATTAATAATAAATCAAAGTTTTTTTAATTGAAAAACAAAAAGCTCAAGGCCAGCCTAACACACATGAGAGACTCTATGTAAAACAAAACAAAGCAAAGCAAAACAAAACCCTCTTAAGAAGCCTAGATGTGAACTCCAAACTAAAGTCAATCTCTTATACTAAAGTCTAACTTGGCCATTGTGGGGAGAAGTCTAACACCCACCTCGCCACTGGGGGGGAGAAGCCTCAGTGGCAATTAAGAGCACCGAGTACTCTTCCAGAGGTCCTGGGTTCAGTTCCCAGCATCAACATGGTGGCTGGCAACTCCAATTCCAGGTATCCAATGTCCTCTTCTGGGTCTCCAAGGCACTGCACACCGGTGGTACAGACATACATGCAGACAAACATTCACACGCATATAAAATAAAAATTAAAAATCTAATAGTAATAGGGCCAGCGGGCCAAGGGACCTGAGTTCGCTTCCTTGGTCCACATTCTGCTCATCTCTATACCTACGCCACTAGCATGCGCGCGTGCATACACAAAAATAAAAATAAAAATAATAATAACGCAGTTTTCCAGCCGTACTGATTCTGCTTTAAAGAGATAGCGGGTGAAAACTGGAAAACCAATAAACGTAAGAGAATTGCCACTTAAGTCAGGTAAAAAAAAGATCCGTAACCGGAAAGACTGTCTCCTGCTTCATAGAATCCTATCGGCTTAAAGAGTGTGTGCGCCTTTAAAGGGCGGGCTAAACACCATGGAGGGGCGTGGCCACAAGAGAAATAGTTCTAGTCTGAACCACGTGTTGGACGGGTAAACCCCGCCTCTTCTGCTTGCGTCACTGGAAAGATGGCGGCTCTCAGGACGGTAAGGTGACCGCGGCGCCTGCAGCCCCCGAACTACGTAGTTCACTTTGCAGCTCCGCCCTCGAGACCTCTGTCAGGCTCCAGGGAAGCAAAAGCCTGCGGGAACAGAGCGTCTCCTGCCGGGCCTCGCCTTGGGAAACGCCGTTTGGGGCTGCCGGGGGCTACAGAGGGTCTCGGCCGGCGCGGAGTAGAGGCTTGGTAGAGAAACCAATGGGTAAGAGGGTGGACTAGCAAGTCAGAGGAATAGGACATCCTGGGAGAAGGAACTGGACGGGATACTTTGAGCTGGGGATACTTTGGCGTGAAATTCCTGGGGATCTTGTAATCCCATCATTTGGGAGGTGGAGGCAGGGGGATCGGGAGTTCAAAGTTTCCCGTTTATGTATCGAGTTGGAGGCCAGGCAGGACAACATAAAATCCTGTCTGTAAATAAGTACGTAAATAGAAAATCAAAGAACACGGTGGGCAGGCAGGAACCAAGAAGTTAATTTGGAGTTCCGAGGAATACCTGGAGGGAAATTCGTAGAACTTGGTTAAATTGGAGACTGTAGTTAGTGGTAGAGTATTTTGTTGATACTCACTGCTTTGAGTTTCATCCCCAGCACTACCTCAAAAGATAATGGTTAACATGGACTGGATGTGGGGAGCAGCAAAGAAATTAGTCATTCAGCAAAACCCTTGGGAGAGCTGGATAAAATTTGGGGTAGGGAGATGGTTCGTTGTTAAAGCACATACACTTGGGGCATGAGTACCAGAGTTGATAAAAGCTAGGCATATCAGCTCACTTGTAATCCCAGCACTGTGAAGATAGAGTTGATTCCTCAAACAGACTGACTGGCTATACTAGCTGAATTGGGATGCTCCAGGTACAAGTGGAAGACACTGCATCAATAATATAAAGTAAAAGGCAATTGAGGAAGACACTTGGCCTTGAGCTCTGGCCTCCATACACAGGCACATTACATGCATGGATGCCCACACATTCAAATAGGCACACACATAAATATACACTGTATACAAATCCCCCCACCAGAAAAACCAGAATTGGTGAGAAATTAAAGTATAATGGGGCTGGGGGGGGGGGATGAAGATTTACTGGGAAATTAAAAGAACTTGAGAAAACCAAGACTGGCTGCAGTATGGAAAGAATTTGGAAAAATGTTTTGAATCCCAAAAATAAAGATTAGGGAAGTGGACATGCTGGGGATTGAACACAGTGCCTTATGTGTATTAATTAAGGACTCTAGCTCTGAGCTACACCCCATAATTGGGGGAGTCTTACCAGAAGGAAGACTCGGAAAGCACAAGGGTGAGATTACAAGTCATAGCATAAGAATTGGGGGTGGACCAGGCGTGGTGGCGCACGCCTTTAATCCCAGCACTTGGGAGGAGGCAAAGGCAGGTGGATCTCTGTGAGTTCGAGGCCAGCCTGGGTCTACAAAGTGAGTCCAGGACAGACAGGGCTACACAGAGAAACCCTGTCTCAAAAAAGCAAAACAAAAAGTTGGGGGTTGAACCCAGCTCCAGGATCAACCTCAATCCTTTCCTTCTCCAGTTCCTGCGCCTGGTTGCCCCAGAATGGAATGAGAGAGCCAGGGGCATCCATAACATGAGTAAGTCCATGACCCCAGGCAGCAATCAGGAGAAGAGAAAAACACTGTTACAGTTCCTCGCAGACCACTTCCGAGACATCCAGGCTCTGAGGGAGTACTTGCTCCAGAAGCAGATATCAAAAGTGAACCAGGAGAATCGGTGAGAACCCATGGCTGTCAAGACCCCAGGGAGACCCTTCTGGCCAGACCTCCCATGCTAGGCTGTAGCTTCCACGGGAAGCATTACCTGCTCACATCTTCATCCCTGGCCCATCCTTCTCTAAGACCCCACTCGTATAGGCACTTCCACCTCCAGCCCTTATGGAGGTCAAGCTGTCTTCTAAGACATATGTGGCTAAAACACGAATCTCTCACGTCTTCCTTTTGAAAGAAATCTTCTCAGGCTGTCCTCATCCAAAGAATGGGTGTCGCTGGCCACCCAGTTGCTAAAAGTGAATTTTAAGGTGACTTTTCTGGCTTCTCTCTGCTCTCATGTCTAGTCTATCAATGCTAGAGGATTCTCACTTCCCACCACTTCACTGTGTGTGATCTGTTCAAATATCTTTCATTTTAAGGGTAGTGTCATAGTCACTGTTCTATTGCTGAGAGGAGACACTATGGCCAAGGCAACTTTTAAAGGAAAGCATTTAAATGGGGGCTTGCCTACAATGTCAGAAGGTTAGTCCATGACCATCATGGTGGGAGCATGGCAGGAAGCTGGCATAACACTGGAGCAGTAGCTGAGATCCACAAGTTGTAAGCCCAGAGAGTTGTGCGAGACTGGGCTTGGCATGGGCTTTTAAAACCTCAAAGCCCACCCCTAGCAACACACTTCCTCCAACAAGGCCACACCTAATCCTTTCCAAACAGTTCCACCAACGGGGGGAACCAAGGATTCAAACATGAGCCCATGGGAGCCATTCTCATTCATGCTATTCTGGTTACCACATTAGTTCTCTTACTGCCTGCTTTTCACCCTGCTCTGTCCAATCTGTGGAGCCTCTGGAGCTGGAGTTACAGGCAGTTGTGAGCCACTGGATGTGAGTGCTAGGAATCAAAGTGGATACTCTGCAAGAGCAGCAAGCAGCCCTCAGCTAAGCTGAACCATCTCCAGCCTCACTGTTTTTTGTTTGTTTGTTTTGTTTTTGAGAGAGACTCTCACATAGCTTAGGCTAGCTGGCCTCGAGCTCCTGATCGTCTTGCTTCTACCTCCTGTGTATGCCATACATGGGCAAGAAGTGGCTTTTAACATCTACTCCACATGAGTATCCATGGCCAGGCTGCCCCTGATTTGTGCTCATCTCAGAACTGGCACTCTGCGATTTGCAGTTGTTTCTCACGTTATCTGTTTCCCTCTGCCAGGTAGCTCAGCTGAGGCAGAGACACTTGTCTGCTTTGGTATCCCCTGCGATCCCAGTACCCAGCACTTAATAGGCATGCAGATTTGCAGCCAGGCTAATCTGCATTTGCCTGGTGCCCTGTGGTCTGCCCCTCAAAGAACGGACACACAGTGAGAGGTCCCAGGGCTTCACCTTTACTTTCATTTCCTTTGCAGATCCTTCCCTAACATTGAGGAGAGATTTGGCCCATATGTCACAGGTGCCTTCTTCATCCTGAAGCAGGGAGGCGCAGTGAAGTATGACAGCAGAGGTGATGGGGTGCGGGAGCAGGGTGGGGCGGAGCAGAGCACCTTTGCTGTTAGATGGCTGTGTGTTAGGGGCCTTGTCTCTAGACTTCAGGTTGTCATGTTTAAAAGGAGTTAGCACCCAGAGCTGAGGAGATAAAGTCAGGATGATCCCTGAGGCTTTCTGACTAGCCAGCCAGCCTAGCTAACCTGGCAAGCTGTAGGTTCATGAATCTCAAAATATACAGTGGAAAAGCAAAGATGTCTGACATCAGCCACTGGCTTACATGCATGGAACTTATACACACACACAAAGACGTGCAGACACATATACACAAATAAATGTGAAATTAGCAGCCAGCCTTTTAATCCCAGCACACGGGCAGAGGCAAGTGGGTCTCTGTGATTTCGTAGCCAGTCTGGTCTACATAGTAAGTCCCAGGTCAGCCAGGGCTACATACTGTGACCTGGTCTCAAAAACACCATAAATAAATAAATTCTATGCAGCATTGTTAACTACAGGGTTTGCATTAAAGACTGGATTTCACAGTCTAAGCCATTGTTAAGGGCCTAACACCACAGTGCTCAATGCTGGTAGGCAGCTGGGTGACATGCTAACCCTTGATCCCAGCTATTCTTAATGAGTTCAGAGTCAGCCTGGGCTATGCAGCGAAATCCCACCTCAAAAAAGTGTTTTTTTCTGGGCTGGAGAGATGGCTAGAGTGGTTAAGAGCACTGGCTGCTCTTCCAGAGGATCCAGATTCGATTCCCAGCACCCACATGGCAGCTCACAACTGTTTGTAACTCCTGTTCCAGGAGACCTGAGTCCTTCACACATGCAGGCAAAACACCAATGTACATAAAACAAAGTAAATACATTTTTTTTAATTAAAAAAAGTATTTTTCTGCCTGGTATGGTGTCACACACCTTTAATCCCAATACTGGAGGCAGAGTCAGGCGGATGAAGTGTGTCCCCTAGCTAGACATGGTGGCACATGCTTGTGATCCCAGCTGCTTTTGAGGTTTGAAGCAGAAGAATTATAAAATCTGGGCTAGCCTGAGCTACATAGCAAGATGCAAGACCCTGTCTCAAAAACAGAACGTTTTTATTTATGCTCCTTTTTCTCCTTCTGATTTTTTTTTAAATGTATACATCTTAACATTTATTTGTTTAGTGTATGGGGGCTGTGCTTTTGCCACTGTAGTGGTCGGAGGACAACTTAAAGGAGTTAATTTTCTCTTTCCACCATGGGGGGCCCTGAGGAACTAGCTGCCTGTCAGCCTTGGCAGCAGGCAGCTTTACCCACTAAGCCATCTCCTCAGCCCCCTGGTTGTTTTTGGTTTTTGTTCTCTTCCTTGTGGAAAAGTACTCAGTGTCTGTAGGCCTTCTCTACCCTCCCTACCTGTTTTGGGCAGGCTTTGCCAACCTCCTTAGGGTGAGATGCATGTCTGAAAACACCTGTCAGCAAGGACTCAGGCACGTGGTTCTTTCCTTTAGTGTGTGTTTGGGGGTGGGGGTCGGTGTTGGGAGGGTCTCACCCTACAGCCCAGGCTGGCTCTGAATTCCCAATGTTCCTGCCTCAGCTTCCCAAATGTTGGGCTCTCAGGCATGCGGCTATGCCCACCTCAGCTGTTGGCTCTATGCTGAACAGTATCTGAGGGTTCTGGTATCCTGTATGAAAGAGTGAGAAGAATGCTGTCTCGCCACCATTGCCACACGACAACATGTGGGAAGCCAGGCAGTGCCACTCACCCTACTCCTCATTCTAGGTTTCAGGACAAGGAGTGGATCCGGCCAAATGAGCGTGGCCATTTTCCTACCGAGTTCCTGAAGTTCCAGGATGTGCCTGTGGAGGCTGTGGATGCCAGTGGCTGTGCCATCAACTACGAGGGCATGAGTAACCTCCGTGAGTAGGCTAGGATGGGTGGCTTTCCCAATGTATTGGTTTCCAGATAGGCCCCTGGTGCCACCCACCTTCTCATCCAGCAGTGTCCCTGAAGGAACTGCAGTCCCTGTCGCTGCAGCTCTGTCCCAACGTGGATGACTGGTGCCTTAGCCGCCTCTACATACTGGCTGACTCACTGCAGGAGCTTTCGCTGGCCGGGTGCCCCCAAGTCTCAGAACGGGGCCTTGCTTGCCTCCACCACCTCCAGTAAGACTTCTCTGCTCAGGGTGGCTGAGCTCCAATTCCCTGAATCAGAAGGGGATCCTAGGTGCTACTAGCCATCTGCCTGTACCCTCCCTGTCATGATCTAGTACCTGTGATAGGCATGCATAACTGAGCATTCTGTGTCTTCAGAAAAATGAGGTGACTCCTGGCTTTGCTTCCTTTATATATGGATGGACACTCCATGTTAGTCACATTGATGCAGGGGAGAAGAAGCCAAAGGAACATATTTATAGTTAGCAGTGAATTTGTCATCCTTAGATAGCTATAAAGTTTTTATACTAGGAGCCAGGAGCATGGCTCAGTGGTAGAGCCCCTGCCTAGAGTCCCCCAGTGAGTGGCTGGGGGCGTGGCTCAGTGGTAGAGCCCCTGCCTAGAATCTCCCAGTGAGGGGCTGGGGGTGTGGCTCAGTGGTAGAGCCCCTGCCTAGAATCCCCCAGTGAGGGGCTGGGGGCGTGGCTCAGTGGTAGAGTGTCTGCCTAGAATCCACCAGTGAGGGGCTGGGGGCGTGGCTCAGTGTAGAGCCCCTGCCTAGAATCCCCCAGTGAGGGGCTG
>CAJQZJ010026257.1:1833101-1880052 GCA_907164525.1 Lophiomys imhausi | reverse complement strand
CCAGCCACACACACACACACACACACACACACACACACACACACACAGTGCCTCCTCAGGCTTGGGAAAGCTGTCCCCAGGTACCTTCTCCCTCTTAGCCAACTAGAGTGTCATCTTCTATCTGCAGAGGACAAAAACTGTGCATAGTCCCTGACCCAGCCAGTCATGCTTACATCTACAGTCAACTCAAAGGACATCCAGATCTGGACTTTCCACACCAGGGCCAACCCACCAGCACCTCATAGCCTAGTTACTGAGTAGCCCACTGCCCCTTAATCTGTCATCCAGGAGACAGCCTGGAGACTCTTACCGTGTGCGTCTGGCAGACTCTATCCTAACTCTGGGCTCTCAGACCACTGTGGGCCAAGTCCCTGCAACAGGAAAGGCCATTAGGCCCCACCTGCTCTACACTCCCAAGCTTTAGTCCCCTGGGCTGGTCATAACTAAGTACATGGTCACCTCGAGGTGCCCACACAGCTCCCTTCCACACTGGGGGTCATAACTAAGTACACTGTGGCCTCGAGGTGCCCACAGCTCCCTACCACACTGCCTTTAAGTCATCTATGACACCACTGTCCTGGCTGTCCTCATGCCTGACAAAGCACTCTAGGCACGTGTCCTCACTCTCTTCCCTAGCACTCTCCCCAAGCCAACATCAGCATCAACAGGGCTAACATTGTCAGTTTTGTTCAGAGAGCCTAGGGTGACACCTGACACATGGTGGTTATTCCATACATCTGCTGAATGAGGAACTCCAGGGCAGCCTACCAGAGACTTCTGCCTCCTACCCCTCTCCCAGGAGGCCTGCAGACTTATGAGCCACACACCTGGACTGATTCAACAGGCAGGCCCCTTACACTTTGGCACATGCTTCCCATCAGACTCTGGGCCCAGGAGGCCACAAGAGAGTCAATCTTTGGTCTATATGCTATGTGGGCACAGGCCCAGCATCCTGGCAGTCTCTGCAGTATGCCAGGAGCCTCAGGGTACCTACAGCATGCTCTAGGGAGTCCACCTGGCTCTAGGACCAAGGTTATAGAACTTGGCTCTGTAGTCAGAAGAACCTATGAGTAAGTTCCTGCCCTCCTCCCTACCCACAAGACCCTAGTAAGTCACTTCCTTCTTCGACTTCAGTTTCCTGTTCTTTGTAACAGGGATATTAATATATGCAAGATTTACCCCCACGGCAACTGACAATGTCATTAGACAGTCTGAGTGTGCCAATGAGGCAGTGCCTGGTCCTGTTGGCTTGGGGAGGAGGAGGAGCAGAGGGAGCGGCAGGAGTCTGGGAAATCCAGTATGGTCATGATGACCCAAGACTGCTGGATGGGGTGGGACACCACGGAGCCCTCCTCTGAGAGGTTCTCTGAGAGCCCTGTACACAGGCCTGGCTAGGCCTGGCCCCACAGAGAGGTGTGTTATAGGTATTGCATGCTTGAGGCTCAGGGCACGTGTCCTCACCCTGAGGGATCTGCGTGGCCAGTGGAGAGGAGATGGTGACGAAGTGGCGCTCCTTGCAGCCATAGTGAACGGGCATCTGGCGTCCCTTGCCTGGGTCATTCACGTTGCCGTAACACTGGGCCATGAACAGCTCCAGAGGGTAGTCCCGGTACATGAGCACACCTGGCAGGAGGCAGCCATGAGGAGGCTGTGAGCAGTGCAGTGGGGAGGAGTGTCAGACCAGCCCCTCTCTCCCGAGGGCTTCCTGCCTAGACTAGGGCAGCCAGGTCGGTGTGCTAAGGCAGGCCTATGGGCACCGCAGTCTGGAGGCCAGAGGACTGCAACCAGGAGGCAGGCCAGGGCTACACAGAAGATGATCTCTTGTATTAAACAGATAATGACTAAGAGCCAGACTGTAGCAGGTAGCAAACTCAGGGGCTCACAAGGACAGGCAGGTGCCATATGCCCTATCTCAGACTTATGTGTGGCCCAGATAATCCCTCTTGGTAACTCTCCGTAAGGAGTCAATGGTTCAGTGTGTTAGCATCATGACACTCATCTTTGAATGGGTATAACTGAGATTTGCATATGACAGGGCTGCACTGCACAGAAAATGGCAGAAGAGGTCTTTGTTAAAAAAGGAAAAACAAAGCCGGGCGGTGGTGGCGCACGCCTTTAATCCCAGCACTTGGGAGGCAGAGGCAGGCGGATCTTTGCGAGTTCGAGGCCAGCCTGGTCTACAAAGCGAGTCCAGGACAGCCAGAGCTGTTAAACAGAGAAACCCTGTCTCGAAAAACCAAAAAAAAAAAAAAAAAAGGAAAAACAAAAACAAGCCGGACATGGTGGCGCACACCTTTAGTCCCAGCACTTGGGAGACAGAGGCAGGTGGATCTCTATGAGTTCGAGGCCAGCCTGGTCTACAAAGTGAGTCCAGGACAGCCAGAGCTGTTATACAAAGAAACCCTGTTTCGAAAAACCAAAAACAAACAAACAAACAACAACAAAAAAAAACATGGTTTCAGCCTTGAGGGACTTGGTCAGTGGGGGAGGATCCATCAGATCATCATTCTATGTGTGATTTTAAAAAATGTATTTGGTAATTTCATACAGGAATACAATTTAGATCATCCTCAAGCCCCTACCTAACCCCACACCCTGATCCCCACCTCCAACTCTTTCTGGGACCCCACCATCCTCCTTCCGACCTCATGCTGTTTTCTTTTTCTTTTAAGTAACTCACTGGCTCAAGTCTTTAATCCCAGCACTTGGGAGTCAGAGACAGACAGATCTCAGAGAGTTCAAGGCCAGCCTGGTCTACACAGTAGGATGATGTCTCAATAAATAAATATCATAAAACAAAATTAACGTATGTGAATGCCTATGTGCTGCCCCTATGCTCACAGGTACAGGGTGCCATCCACTGGCACATGGGCCACAACACTGAAAGTGCCTCTCCTTTGGGGCTGTCAACACCCCCTTTTCCTTCTTTTTTTACAACAGTGCTGGACATGGAACTGAAGGCCTCAGGCAGGCATGCTAACAAATATTCTACCACAGACACATGCCCAGCACAAGCCTTTTTTCCAAACAAGAGACTGTGAGATCTGTGTCTTGAACTACCCCACTTCCACCTGCACCGACAAGGAAAGGCCAGATCTATCCACAGAAAGAAACCTTTTCTTCAACTAAAAGCCCTGCTGGACCCCAATTCACTATCAAAGATCACCTGCACCTCTGTCTGCAAGTCAGGGGACTGGAAGGGTCTGTGACTGTTTCAGGACAAGCTGGGACTCTCTCAGTATCACTGCAAGGGATCACAACTCACACCCAAGCCTTGGGCTGACACTGTGGTTCCCCAGAGCCTGATCTCACATAGAAGCAGCTGTTGGTGTCTGGCACTGACCTTTCCCAACCCTTTCCTGCAGAGCTGTTCTTCATCTGAAAAGTTAATGGGGCTGGGCATGGCCACCACCAGAAGGCAGAGGCAGGCAGATCTCTGTGAATTCAAGGCCAGCCTGGTCTACAGAGTTAGTTCCAGACCAACCATGTTATACAGTGAGACCTAGTCTCAAAACAACAATAAGGTCAATAGGGTTACATGACAAGCAACTTGTTTCTTGAGACAGTCCCACTCTGTAGCCCTGGCTGCCCTTGAACTCTCTATGTAGATCAGGCTGGATTCAAATAGATCTGCCTGTATCTCCCTCCCAAGTGCTGGGATTAAAGACGTACACCAGCATACCCAGCTGGCCCAGACTTTCTATGTAGGGCAGGCTGGCCTTGAATTTGTAGCAATCTCTTGCCTCTGCTTCCTTGTGCTGGAATTACAAGTGTGTACCACTCTGTCTAGCTTTTTTGAGTCTGGCTATGCAGCCAGGCTGGCGTTGAACTGGAGATCCTCCTGCCTCTGCTTCCATACATACCACCATGCCTTGGTCTTCACGGTTATCTATCAGAAATCTCTGGATGGGCACAATACATTTGCAAAGGTCTGGCTACGCTGCGGAGACAATGATGGAGGAGAAAGCGTGCCTTGAGACTGCCCACGAACTCACAAGACCCAGGCTTCTACTTGAGAGTCACCAAGCAGGGGTGGAAAGAAGTTGTTCACACAGACTCAGGCTGGTGTGGAGCTCTGTGGTAAAGTGCCTGCCTGGTATGTGTGAGGCCCTGGGCTCCATCTCCACCAACCCCAAACATAAACAAAACCTAGTCTTGGTTGGGCACAGCACCCAGTCACATCTGACCTGCCCCAGGAAACTGCAGTCCCCATGGGAACTACTGCTTCAGCTCAGCACCTGCTGCTGCTACACAGCCCTAACCAAACACAACTCCCTGTCACCACCCCAGTTGGGAATGTTTCATGTGGTCATGGGAGGGCATCCAGAGTGACAGAGAGGGCTGTCACTGGGTCAGACCTCAGTGAGGAGGAATCAACAGGCTCTCTTCCTCGGGAAGCAGATGGCTTGGGCCGGGCTGTCACTGGGTCAGACCTCAGTGAGGAGGAATCAACAGGCTCTATTCCTCGGGAGGCAGATGGCTTGGGCCCAGGACTTCACTCACTCTGTCCCGCTGCTTACCTGCCTTTCACAATGAACAAGGACAACTGCCTCACTGGCTGGGAAAGGGACCTCCACAAACTACCCAATCCAGGCCAGCCCTGGCTCCAAAGTGCCCACCCTCTGCAGCAAGTGGACAGGACAGAGTTCTGATGCAGTCAGGAATGTGGCCTTCCAGAAATCAGTGAAGGCCACCTGCTGTTATGGAGACAGTTCATCCCCCCCCATGTCACAGTTGGTTGTCTTTTGGGTCAGCCTGTTTTTAAGGACAGATTCTTGCTGGCTGTGTAGCCCAGGCTGGCATCAAACCTGCAGTCTTCCTGCCTGGGCTCCATGAGAACTGGGATTACAAGCACATGCTACCATGCCAGGTTTCTCCACCTCCCAGTGTGAAGTGGATGAGTGGCCTCACTCCTCTCTCTGCACTGTTGCTTACACACACACAAGAGCTTACGGGTCCCCAGTGCCTTGGAAACCTGGCCTTCCTTAGTGATGATGCCAAGCCTCAACCATTGTGGGCTGTATGTCCAACCCAGTACTAGAGAGGTTAGGGGCTGGTCCAGCTGTGGACTGGATGCCCAGCTTATCCATAGCAGCCTCTGGACAATCATCCCAGCCTACCCCACTGGTGAATAGCTGCCCTAAGGATCTCTATCTCCAAATGCTCAGCCTCTACCAGGCCCTGTGCTAATAGCTTTGCGCCAATTGACCATGACTTTTTCAGCAACCAACTGGGGCTACCACCTCCTTATAAACAGAGGAAGTCTGGCCCAGCAACTTGCCTCAGATATGGCAGCCCTAACAAAGCTCAAGATCTGCCTGGCTGGTACTGCCAGGGGCTGCTTCCTTTCAGGACCCCAAGCAACCACATCTCCCAGCTCAGTAGACTTCTTGCCAGGCGCACATTGGTAGACTATAGGTAGGCACAGTTCCAGGCCACATCCCTGACTCCTTCCTTTCTTGCCTTACTCTCTGTCTCTTCCTTTCACTCTGCATCTATCTCCCTTGCCAAAAATCAGATCCACACTATGTTGAGGCCCTTCCCACTGCTCCTGCTTCCTGAGACCATAGCACCTTGGGACAGGCCAAAAGTGCCTAGCACTGGGTAGACAGGTGTTCACACACTGTGCCATTCCTTCAACCAGGCCTTATTCTCGGCATCCTTTTAGCAGCCATTCAATTCAGGTGCTGCCTTGGAGATGAGAAAATGGCAGCCCAGAGGAGACTGAGTCACCTCCACTCCAAGAGGTGCCACCTCACACCTCCTGGCTCTGAAGCCTGCCAGCCTAGCTCACCTTCTTGCAATGCTGCTTCTTGGGCCCCTGGGGCCTTCACAGTGCCATGTTCCTCTTGTAAGAGCCCTCAGGAAAATTAATTGTGGAATTCAATGGAGACCCAAGAGACATACCTGCCTCCCGGTACTGGCCAAACACCAGGTCCGTTCGGTCCAGGGCAGCAGCACTCCCCACATGTGTCCCCTCCTCGCCATAGTTGGTCATATAGAAGGAAATCCGGCCCTGGGAATGGAAGGCCCAGAGGTCCAGTCTTGGTTAAGGCAGTCGTTGATGGAGAACCCTGCCTGTCTTTGTTTGTTTTTAGAGACAGGGTCTCTCCACAGCCCTGGTTATCCTGAACTCACAATGTAGACCCAGCTGGCCTCAGACTCAGAGATCTGCCTGCCTCTTCTTCGTGGGTGCTGGAATTAAAGGGGTATGCCACCACCACTGTTGCCATCACTGTGCTGGGCTACAGGAGCTCCTGCCTCCAGAGGGAACTTAGTGGATAGTTCCTGAGTGACAAGAGCCAAAAGTACAGGTATACCCAGGTGTGGAGGGAACCTGCTGCACTGGGCAAAGGCAAAGTGGCTGGAAGGCCTAGACAAAAGGACAAGGAAAGACAGGAGGCCAAAGGGCTGTGACATCAAGTAAGGTGAAGGAGATGAGGTGCATCTGGACTGTTCTCTGGAGCACTCTGCAGGGAAGAGATGGAGAACAGGAAGGACTACAGACAACGGGTCAGGAGAGAGGGATTATGGGAGGGACAGATGGATGAGTCCTCAAAACCCCAGTTAGTGGTGGAGAGTGACCACCCAGGCCAACTACTTTAGCCTCTCTATCCCTGGGCCTGGAAAAGATATTGGGGTTCCCAGCCTCCCTTGCCAGCCAGAGGTGGTTGGTCAGTTTTAGCCCAAGGCTTTAATGAAATCTGTTTTTCTGGATAAAGGAGACATCACCCCTACCCCCCATCTTCTTCCTGCCTCACTTGGAGCCAGGATGCCTGGACCTGTGGCAGCCATCCGTGAGCATGAGGCAACAGGTACAGAACAAGTGCCAATGTGCCAGAAAGGATGAGGCAGAGGGATGGGGTGGGTGTCCAATAGTGCTGTGGAGCTGCTACCAATTCCTGAGGGAACATCATCAAACAGAGAGAAGGTAGGCAGAAGACGGCAGAGAAGAGATGAGACTTGGAGTGCCAGGGTAGGTGAGGAGGATGGCTGCCAGTGCACACCACTGAGAAATGAGTTAGAGGAGGGAGGCACACAGGTCGAGTCGGGACAGGCCGTCTGCTGTGGGGTATGAGCAGAGACGATGAAAACTGGGTCCAGGGCGCCAGGATGGAAATCTGGCTGGAGAGCTGGGGAACCCCTGATGTATGATGAAATTGAGATCACCCAAGATCATGTGGAAGAGCTCTCCCCGAACTGCCCCTCAAGACCGCCCACATCTACGGAGCTCAGCAATGCTCCTGGAACCTGGCTTTCCAAGTGCCTGGGAAAGTGATGAAGAAGGGCTTTTCTTTACTTGGGGAGCCAATTAAAAGTTAATTGACTTTCTGGTGCCAAGTGAGTGGGTGGGTACAGAGTATGGAGGGCCTTCAGGGCTGTCAAGTTCAGTCAGTATGTGGAGGAACCTGAGGTGCACCCCTACCTTGGGATAGTGGCAGAGCTTGTCCACCCAGAGTCCTCCCCGCCTCCTGTTAGCAGAGCGCCCATTCCACCACAGGCAGGAGCTACCCAGGTGAAAGGACTAGCATCAGTCTCTCTAGGAAGGGCTGATGAACTGTACACAGATGGTGTTCAGGGGATTTTGCCTTAGAGAGCTCTATGGAGGCATGAAGGAGGACAGAGGTAAGGTGTGCTGCATTTGGCCTCCCATCTTCCTTCTACTCCTTCCTTCTACCTGCTGCCTGGAATGAGACTCCAGTGGCCATCTGGATTATGAGAGTCATAAGGAGACCATGGAGAAAGAGGTCAGCACTGAACAGCAGAGCAATGGAAGGCAACAGGAGAGTGGACACCCATTGACACTCAACTGCCACTGGATAAGCTCCAGGCTCTCTGTTCCTAGTCTCTTTTATCCAAGAGGATGAGTTAACTGTTGAGTACTGCTTTTGACTTTGTTAAGCTTTCTTTTGGAGTGCAGAGTCTGTCATTCGTGCCCAAAGGAGTCTGTACTACATGTTAGGTAAATCCCTTCCATTCTGGAATCATTCCCATCCCATTCCCATTCCCATCCCAACACTACAGGGTGGTCAGAACACCAGCTCTCATCCGTTGATTTACTGGGCAGAGGGGCAGCTTGGAGGTAGTGTCTCACCTTGTAGTTCATGCTGGTCTGGAATTCACACCTATCCTACTGCCTCAGCCTGCCAAACACAGGCATGTATGACCATGCCTGGCCTTTAAGTCTTTTATTTACTTACTTTTACAGGTAGTGACAGAAGCCAGAGCAAGGCAAGCTCTCTTAACACTGAGTTGTGTACCAGCTGTCACTTAGTGTGGAAACCAAGACAAAAGACAAGAAAAATATCCTGCCCAAAGTCATGACTATGACTAGGTAGGTACTTCTGGAACTTCTCTCTGCTGTGCACATGGCAGATATTTTTAGTGTCCTTGGATGAAACCCTTCCCACATTCTTCCAGTGGACCAGGAGAACCCCACAAACTCTCAGGACACCAGCAAAAGGATCTCGCAAACCACCCCCTCCTTGGTGCATTCCTTGTATGCAAGCACAGCTAGGAACCTGGAGTGATCCCACCCTGCTCCAGCCTGCCCCCACAAACCTGCCGCTGGGACTCATAGAGAATGCGGTCCATGGTGTTGAGCAGTGTCATACTCCTGTAAAACTTCAGGACCTCCTCTTGGGGCAGCTGCAGGCAGACATATGGGGAAAGTTGGGACTGGAGGAGTCAGGCAAGGGACCTGGGCATGGGGGACTTGGGAGGGGGATGCTGTCTCACGTGGGGGTCTTCACTGGGGTTGATGATCTGGCCCTGACGGTCCATGACACGGTAGATGGGGATGCCAGAGATGACATTGGGCTGGATGAACTCAAGCTTGTCTACAAACTCTGCAGAAGCCCCTGGGAACTGGGGCTTGTCGTCCAGGGATGGGAACTGCTGCTGCTGCTGCCTGCTGGGGTGCTGGAGAGGAGAGAGAGGCAGGCTACTCATCAGGGGCAGCTGAGGCTTCAGGTGGCTCAGCCTTGGTGGCTGACATTATGGTGGGTGAGGAGCCCATGGAGCCCAGGCTAGCCTCAAACTTCCTTCTCATATGAAGCTAGTCTTGAGGTCCTAATCCTCTCCACACCCAGTTTTGTTTTATTTTCAAGTCAGGGTTTCTCTGTGTACTCCTGGCTGTCCTGGAACTTGCTCTCTACAGACTGGCCTCAAAGTCAGAGCTCTGCCTACCACTGCCTCCTGAGAGCTGGGATTAAAGGCGTGTGCCACCACTGCCCAGCTATGGGGCCCAATCTTTTAATGGGAAAAAAATAATTTTTCCCTTCATGAATCCCCTGGCCTAAGAACAAAAGAATGCTTCATTGAAATGTACAGATTGGCCGGGCACAGCAGTGCAAACCTGTAATTCTAGCACCTGGGAGGCAAAGGCAGGAGATCAGTTCAAGGTCTTCCTTCGTTACATACAGAGAACCTATCTCCAAAAAAAAAAAAAAAATCCACTTGAAGTAAGCTTTTTAAAAAGACATGTTGCCAGGCGTGGTGGCACACACCTTTAATCCCAGCACTTGGGAGGCAGAGGCAGGCGGATCTCTGTGAGTTCGAGGACCCCTTGGTCTACAAAGTGAGTCTAGAACAGCCAGAGATACACAGAGAAACCCTATCTTGAAAAACAAACAAACAAACAAAAGACATGTTTATGGTGCCACGGTGGTACGTACCTTTGATCCCAGCATTTGGGAGACAGAGACAGGTGGATCTCTAGGAGTTTGAGGCTAGCCTGGTCTACAGAATGAGTTACAGTACAACCAAGGGCCACACAGAAAAACGCTGTCTTGAAAACTAAAAGAACAACAAAAAAACAAAAACAAAATAAAAAAGTAAGATAAATAAATATGAAAGAAAGAAAGAAAGGCACACTTATATAATGCCCACAGGGCATCTGGAAGTCTTTTGGGGACAAGCTGCTGTTACATAGGCCAGGCTGGCCACACTCATGATCTTCCTGCCTCAGCCTCTGAGGGACTGGGATTCTACATGCTACCTGTGAGCAATTCTCCCACACCTCTGTTCTTCCCTTCTTTCAGCTGGCGAAGTGCATCACATGCATCAGTACCCTCTCCCTGCCAGGCCAGCTCCTGTGCTAAAGCCAAAATGACCCATTCAACAAATATTTGAGCACCCGCTTCGCTCCCAGCCCTGTGCAGGGCTCTAGGAACTGCAGGCACCTGTCCTTGGAGCCCAGAACAGGAAACACGCCAAACAAAGAGGAAGGAGGGTGAATACTATCAACCCACAACCATGAAGACAGGAGCGTGGCTTCTCTGGGGAGGTGACATAAAAAAATGAGTCCCATGGAGTACTGAGCAGCCTGGGAGGAAGTGTTACAGGCAAGGGGAACAGAATATTTACAGCACAGAAATCGAGAGCTGTCCTCTGTGGAAAGCAGTAGGCTTAGAGTAGCCAGGAGCCCTGCAGGGACATCACACCCTCTCAGATCATAAAACGCCATAAGATCCTCTCCATGAAGACCTGGCTTCCACAAGTTTCTCTTTGCTCCTGCGTGCTCACACAAACACTGAACACAGAGATAGGGAAAGCAGCAAACACCTGCAATCAAAGCACGAAGGAAGCTGAGGCAGGAGAATGTCAAGTTCTGGGATAGCGCAGGGACACAGAAAGCCCTATCACAGACCCAAAACAGAAAGCTAGATATGGTGGTGTACATGTACTGTACTGGGGCTAGGGAGGGCTGAGGGAAGAAGATTCTACAAATTCAAGGCCAGCTTAAGTTACATTGTGAGACCATTTAAAAAATAATAATAAAGCCTGGCTTGACAGCTTAACCTCTAATGCCAGCATGTGGGAGGTGGAGACAGGAGAATCAGAGTTCAAAACCACCTTTGGCTATATAGCAAGTTCAAGGCAACATGAGACCCTGACTTCAAAAAAACAAAACAGCCGGGAATGGTGGCGTACACCTTTAATCCCAGCACTTGGGAGGCAAAAGCAGGCTGATCTCGACGAGTTCAAGGCCAGCCTGGTCTACAATTGAGTCCAGGACAGCCAGGGCTACACAGAGAAACTCTGTCTCAAAAAAACAAAAACAAAAAAACCCAACAACAAAAAACAAAACAAACAAAAATAACAGCCAGGTTAGGAATGTGGCTTGCCTGGAGAGCATGAAGCCTCAGCTTGATTTACAGTGGAGGTGTGTGCCTGGGCAGCAGAGGACAGGAATATTACCTGACAGAGGCCAGCTTGGGCTATGGAAAACTCTGCTTCAAAAAATAAAAGACAAGCCGGGCGGTGGTGGCGCACGCCTTTAATCCCAGCACTTGGGAGGCAGAGGCAGGTGGATCTTTGTGAGTTCGAGGCCAGCCTGGTCTACAAAGTGAGTCCAGGACAGCCAAGGATACACAGAGAAACCCTGTCTCGAAAAACCAAAAAAAAATAAAAAATAAAAAAAATAAAAGACAAAACATAAAAAAATAAATCAAGCTGGGCATGGTGGCACACGCCTTTAATCCCAGCGCTCAGGAGGCAGAGGCAGGCGGATCTCTGTGAGTTCGAGGCCAGCCTGGTCTACAAAGCGAGTCCAGGACAGCCAGAGCTGTTACACAGAGAGACCCTGTCTCGAAAAAAACCAAATAAATAAATAAAATAGTTGGACTGCACACCTACAAGTTATCTAGGAACGGACAAATCTACCAGCCTCCCTCAACCCTGCCCTAGTGCCTAGTGCAGGAAAAGGCCACTTGCCAGAAAAAGCTGACCAGAGCAAAGCCAGACTCAACACAGAATTCTGCTTTCACCGTGTCTTCAGACCTCCTGGAGGAACCTTCTCCCCCATGTCCATGCAGGAGATAAGGCATGAGCAGCCACATTCCAGAGGAGGCTACTGGGGTGGGGGTGGGGCTACTGAGAAACACTGGGTATCAGGGTGCCTACCTGTCC
Source organism: Lophiomys imhausi (assembly GCA_907164525.1). Classification (NCBI taxonomy): domain Eukaryota; kingdom Metazoa; phylum Chordata; class Mammalia; order Rodentia; family Muridae; genus Lophiomys; species Lophiomys imhausi. The sequence continues at coordinate 1,868,139 of CAJQZJ010026257.1, read as the reverse complement.
TGGACACACCTGTCTTCCCACACTATCATCCCTTAACAAAAACCCACAGAGACAACTCGACCTCAAGGAAAGGGGAAGGATGGCAGAACGGACAGACAGACTGCCATCTTCCAACGACGCTGGCTTGTTGCTAACTAAACCCTTCTGGTTCATTCTGCCACTCCATTCCTTGACTTCATCAGACAGCAGCAGGTCGGAGAACCTTGTGAGGCTACCATCAGAGAAAGTAAGGCTGGCAAAGCCATGCTCGCTCAGGAAGAGACTGACTAGATGGGTACCAGCTTAGCTTTGCTTCCTTGGGGCATCAGTGAAGGTCACCTGCCACTGCCAGAAAAGAGATGAGTTAACAGGCTTAGCGAGGTAAAACAGCTTGCGCCAGACCACAAATCTAAAAACACGCGTCACAAGTGGACTTCCAACATGGCAGGGATATGATTCAGACCCCAGGACCCCAAGCCCCAACTGCCACAGCTTGTCCAGTTCCTACATATCTACGTCTTTTCTCCCCACAGCAGCCAGGCTTCCTCTCGGGTCAGCAGTTGTGACTTCACTTTTAGGGAAGCCACAGAAACAGTGGGTTCCCCACAAGCTGGCTCGCACGTGTATCCCCTCCCTTCTTTTAATTGCAGCGGACTAGGCGCCAAGGTTCCAGCGGGCAGCAGGTTTCCTGCGCATGATTATCCGCATCTGTGGCTGTGAGGAAATTATCACTCCCCACGGCAGGGCAGGTTCAGGCTGGCACCCCTCGGGCACACTCATCCTGTTTGTGCAAGAAGGAAGCAAGCAACCTCTCCTTGACCTGAGCTCCAGGCACAGCAGGACCTTGATACCTACCTGGAAGGTTCCTTTGTCTCATGTCTGTCTCCCACGCATGCCACACACAAGGCAGGAGGGGTGTCTGAGTTGGCTTACACAACAAGTGCTCCATAGATAACTACCCTACACACAGAATTCAGTGGCTCTGGAGTCAAACCAACCTGGGCTCCACTTTCTGAGCTCACAGGCTGGCTCTCTGAAAACACTTTGAATTTTCTCAAGTCTAAAAAGCTGTAGAGGGCTGTGTGCAAAGTTCCTACGGTGATTTTACACAGTGGTTCAAGAAGCCCTGGGTATAATATGTGGTTGAAAAGCGGTAGGGGGTCAGGGCATGTGGTGCTCCTAATGCCAGGGCTAGAGCAGAGGAGGAAAGAAGATTGCAACAAGAAGACCAGCCTGGCTTAGACAACAAGATATTGTCAAGACCAAAGAAAGACAGGCATGGTGGAGTATGCCTAGAATCTAAGCATTCTCAAGGCTGAGGCAGCAGGATCATGAGTTCAAAGCCAGACTGCAGCACATAACAAGAAACTATCTCAAGGGGGAAAAAAATTAGGTTTTTTTTTTTTCAGTTTTTCGATACAGGGTTTCTCTGTGTATCCTCGCCTTGACTCACTTTTGTAGACCAAGCTAGCCTTGAAATCACAGAGTCCTGCCCACCTCTGCCTGTGGATCAAAGGCGTGCACCACCAAGCCTGGCAAAAAAAAAAAAAAAAAAAAAAAAGTTTTTAATTAAAAAACAAAACTGAAGCCGGGTGTGGTGATGCACACCTTTAATCCCAGCACCCAGGAGGCAGAGGCAGGAGGATCACTGTGAGTTAGAGGCCAGCCTGGTCTACAAAGTGAGTACAGGACAGCCCTTACTGCTACACAAAGAAACCCTGTCTCGAAAAACCAAAAAAAAAAAAAAAAACCAAAAAAGAAAAAAACAAAACCAAGGCTTCAGATGTCGTTTGTCTGGTTGAGTAGTGACTTAGTATGCACATCTCCCTAGATTCAATCCCTAGCACCACACCAACCCATCATGATAGCGCATCCTGTAATGTTAGCACTCTAGAAGTAGAGATGGTAAGACCAGAAGTTCAAGGTCATCTTCTGCTACATAATCTCAAACTATGCTGGGATACAGGAGACTATCAAAATAAACAAGTTAGATGACATATGCTGAGAGTGGCACTATGGTGGTTTGAATGAGAATGGACCACATAGACTCATTTGAACGCTTAGGAAGTGGCATTAGGCATGGCCTTGTTGGAGAAGTGTGGGGGGTCTTTGGGGTTTCAAATGCTCCAGCCAGGCCTTGAGCCCATGTTTCTTTCTTCCTGCCGCTTGCTTACTCAGAGGTAGAACTCTTGGCTCCTGTCTGGCACCATGTCTGTCTTCACGCTGCCATGCTCCCCACCATGATCACAATGGACTAAATCTCTGAAACTGTAAGCCAGCCTCAATTAAATGTTTTCCTTTACACAAGGGTCATGATGTCTCTTCACAGCAATAGAAACCCTAATTGAGACACCCACGCAGGTGGCTGAAGCAAGAGAATAATGAATTCAAGGCCACTGTGACCCACATACTGAGACTTTGTCTCAAAACCAGATCAACCCCACCAAAGACACAAAGTACTTCAGAGAGAAAGAGAGAGAGAGGAGGTAACATGGTTATATCTAAGGCCTAGAAGCTGAAGTCAGAGGAGAGCTAAAGGGGTAACCGGGGAATGATGAGGGTCAGCAGGCAGAGCTTGCAAGCTAAGAATGAACTAGGGTGTCCAAACAGGGCACACTGTCAGAAGACCCAATACACCCATCCAGATACCCAGGTGTGCTTCATATCCTGGCCCAGAGTACACTCTCCAACCTCCTCTTTCCAAATCTATGGCTAGGAGGGCTGTTCTTGCCCCCATGAAGTCAATGTACTAATTCAATGAGTTACAAAAATGGCCATTAATGAGGATGAATTATGGGATGGGGTGGTAAAATGCCTACACAGAAGAGATATGACCACATCTAATGATCACATTTTGCCTTTGCCTTTTCTTGGGGGGGGGGGCAGTGTTGCCTGGTGTCCTGTGATATAGAATGATAAAGCTGCCCAGAATGGGACAAAGCCCTGAAGCCACAGGAGACCCAATAGGAGCTGGGCAGCCTGATTGGCCTGCAGAGGTATTCTCATGACCATTCCCTCAGGCACTTCGGTTAACAGCAAGGGACAAGCAGAGTGCTCCATGATGAAGCTCTTGAGCCTTAGTTTCTTCTGATGTATATTCTCATGGACTATCATGAGGCTGGCATGAGCTGACACGTACGTATGATTCAGCCCAGTGCCTGACACATATGGAACGTATGGCAAACATGAGCCACTAACAGGTATGTTTGGTAATTGTTCCCATCAGTCAGGTAGACACAAAGCATTTGCTGTAAGGGAGACCTGGATGAGAGCTCACACAGGAGCATGGGCAGCAGATGCTGAGAGAAACGGGGTGGCATCACCATTACAACTAACCTGCCTGGCTCGAATCCCAGTTCCGCCCCTGTCCTCCTACCATATGACACTGGATAGGAAACTATTGCCCTGAGCCCAAACCCCATAAAGACAAGAGACCTGCCTTGTGGCCTGCGGAGCTAGGAAGTGTCACTAGCCCAGTCCACATGGAGTGACAGAAAAGTTCCCTGAAAAGGGGGAGTTGAGTAAAAGTGACGGATAGGCAAGGAGAGACAAGGGCAATGAAATGCTTTGGGCCTGGGAAAAACAAAGACTCCAGAGATCAGTGTGGTTGGTTGCATAGGCATATCAGGTCAGCATCCGGAGGCTGGAGCAGGAAGATCACGAGTGCAAGGCCAGCCTGGTCTACAAGACAAGACCCTCTCAAAACAAAACAAAGCAAAGCAAACAAAAAAGGCTCTGGGCCTGGCACTTTGGGACACTGAAGACCAAGATGACTAAAGCAGGTCAGTAAGAGCCAACTATGGGGCTTAGATGTTAAGAGCCCTCGCTGCTCTTCCAGAAGACAGGATTTGATCCCTGGCACACATCAGTTGATTCACAACTGCCTGTAACTCCATGTTCAGGGGATCTCATACTCTAGTCTTCACCGACACCCACACAAATGTACACACACACACAAAGCAAAATAAACCTTGAGACCAAAAAAAAAAAAAGCCAACTGTGACACAAGTGCCACACGAAGCATTTTAATCTGTGTTCACTGAACCCCACAGTCTCCTGAGAGGCACCTCCATCAAACTCAGGTGGTATTTGAGGTCCAGGGGGAGCTAAGCAACTTATCCAAAGCCACACAGTTCACAAGTGGTGAGGCTGGCATGTGCAGGGGCTGCCTGAGCAAGGTGAATATGTTACCTTCATCATCAGAATAAGTCTATCATTTGGGGTGGGCCTGCTAACTCTGCATTCTCTCTGTGAGAAAGACCCAAAACACCCACAGCCCCTGAGCCTTGAGTCCTGAGGCACTGGGCCTGCTAACACAGCAGAGAGCTACATCTCCCTGGAGGGTAGCCGATCAGGCTGGAAAGCAGTCCGGGTCTCTAGGCCTCAGGGACCCTGTGGCTTTCAACTCTTGGGTCTCTGGGTGCTGCAGGTGTAAAACCCAAGAGGGCATTTCACTCTTTCCCTGAATCAGTCACATCAAGCCAGTTACTGTCCCTGGAGAAAAGCAGTGGCTGCCATTTCTAAAACCCCGATTTACTCAGTCCTTGGAATACAGAGTGAAGTGCCCCTTAAGAACCTCTCTCCTGCCAGGTGTGGTGGTGCACACCTTTAATCCCAGCAGTCGGTAGGCAGAGGCAGGTGGATCTCTGTGAGTTCAAGACCAGCCTGGTCTACAAAGTGAGTGCAGGACAGCTAGAGTTATTACACAGAGAAACACTGTTTTGAAGAAAAAAAAAGAAAAGAAAAGAATCTTTGCTCTCTCTTGGGGCTAGAAAGATAGCCTGGTAGTTAAGAGCATTTGCTGCTCTTCCAGAGGACCTGAGTTCAGTTCCCAGCACCCACAGGCAGGTTGCAAATCACCAGTAATTCTTTTTTTTTTTTTTTTTAGGTTTTTCGAGACAGGGTTTCTCTGTGTATCCTTGACTGTCCTGGACTCACTCAAGACCAGGCTGGCCTTGAACTCACAGAGATCCACCTGCCTCTGCCTCCCAAATGCTGGGATTAAAGGCATGCACCACCACACCCGACAGCATATCACCAGTAATTCTAGCTCCAAGAGGATCTGACACCTCTGGCCTCAGCTGGCACACACCTACAGTTGAGGACACATACACACACATACACATACCCACAGATACACAGATACAGACACACACATACATAGTCACACATATACATAGACATGGAGATACACACACAGAAACACAGGTGGACACACACACATACCCAAAGATACACATAGACACACACATACATAGATACACAGACACACAGACACAAACACAGAGACACACATACATACACTAAATCTAAAAAAAATAAAATAAAATAAGAAAATAAAAGCCAGGCATGGTGGAGCACCCCTTTAGCCTCCTCATACTCAGGAAGCAGGGACAGGAGGACTGCACCAAGTTCCAGGCCAGCCAGGACTACATAGCAAGACCCTAGGGAAAACAACAAGATCCAAACTCTAGGTGGATGTGGTAGCCCACACTAGGAATCCCAGCACTTGGAGGTGAAGGTAGGAGGATCAGGAGTTCATTGCTATCCCCAGCTACAGGGAACTCATGAGATCCTGTCTCAAAACTGAAACAGAACATCTCTAACTCTTGTCAGCGCTCTCTAAGGAAGTGTCACTCTGGTTTATGGAAACCTAAAGTGTGCAGCCCAAACTGTTCTGAGCCAACTCGTACGTAGGTCAGGCAGGCGAAGCTGTAAGCTGAGGGGCTGGTGGTGACCACCAGCTAGTTACTCCAGCACTGTGCCTGCCCCTCCATCCCCACATGAGAAATTACTGTGAACAGAACGCTCGACCCTTTGTTCCTTAGACCTGAGTCCTTCAGCCTTGTACTGCCAAACAAACAAAGCCGATCAGGTGACTGAACACTTCTGTTCCATGGGACGGAGTCTTCTCTCTCCTAGATCACAATGCCACCGAGGTTAACCTTTACACTAGGGAAAGGGGCAGAGCTCAGCAATAACACACCTGCCCAGTACCCTCAAGGGCCATGGTTCTATCCTCAGCACTGAAAACGAGATGAAACAAAAGCCAGGCATACTGGTGCACACAGGCAGTGGAGGTGGGAAGATAAGAAGTTCAAGATCAGACTAAGAGTTCAAGGCCAACCTTGGCTATAAGAGAGAGACCCAGATGTTTCATCTGGTAAGGATACTTGCCACCAAGGCTGATGGCCTCAAGTTTGATGGTTTGATCTCTGGGACCCCAAAGTTGTCCTCTGACCTCCACAGTGGCATGCATGTGCCACTTCCCTCTCAAAAAATAAGTTTCTTACTAGGTCAACAATATTGTACTAAAGATATATCAAAACAAGATACCTGTGTGTGGCGGTACACACCTTCTCAAGAGGCAGAGGTTGTAAGATTAGAGGCCAGTCTGGTCTACGTAGCAAGTTTGAGGCCAGTCAAGGACTACACAGTTGGATGCAGTCTCAAAAACAAACAAAATATGGCCAATGTGGTTGAAATGGGGTGGGGGGATGACAGCATGAACCCCACTCTTCTGAAACCAACCCAGCCCATTAAAAGTAAACGTCCTGGACAGAGGCTGCAAGGAGAGGTCGGAATGGGGCTGAATGTCTGAGTGTTGTGAGACTGAAGTGACTGAGCTTCCTCTCTCTTCCTGGCAGCCAGAAGAGAGTTAGGCTTTAGAGTCCAGGGTTCTGTGCTCAGACTTTCTATTGCCGAACCTCAGTTTCCCCGTTTTTAATAGCAGTGCACTAGCAATTTGTGTGTTGAAATTGTCAGCCCCAAAGCACTTCATAATGTGAAAATCCCAGCCAGATTTCTTAAGACAACCAACACCTCAGAGGCATCCAACTGCTTAACATTGCATCATGATGCTGTGATCTACAAAATTTACCTGTAGTTAGTTCACCATAGTTAGCAAAACACACACACACACACACACACACCCCTCTCATCATGTGTTAAGTTTATAATTCCATGATGGGCTATATTCATATCTGTCTTTGGCAACATTTAGCCTTCAGGCCAAAGGATAAACACAACAGGAGAGAAATGGTTAAGAACCATCTCCTCTCAGCCCACTGACCATGTGCACATCACGTGGAGAGCCTTCACAGAGCACTGAAGGTGGGACTGGCTGCCTGAAGCAGGACCATTAACGATGAAGAACAGAGACTTGGCTCTAACCTCCTTTACTGTGCCCCAGGAGCCCTGCCCACCACACCAGTGGGTGGCAGACACTAAAGAGAGTGCATTTCCTTTTTAAGTTTTTAATCTTTTAAATTACACTTTTATTTATTGTGTGCAAATGTGCATGCGAGTGTGAGATAACTTGTGGGAGTTGATTCTCTCTCTCCTCCATGTTGGTCCTGGAGACAAGTCACCAGGCCTTTACTCTCTGAGCCGTTGCAATGGCCTTAAGGGGGAATCTGTTTTTTTCCTTCAGGGTCTTGCCATGTAGCCCTCGCTGGCCTGGAGCTCAATGGAATCCTCCTGCCTCTGCTTCCTGAAATTACAGGCATGCACTACCATACCGAGCTGATACCACGCTGGCGAATGAACTCATAGCTTTGTGGCAGTTAGGTGAGCATTCCAACCCGAAAGGGTTTTGTCTTTTTCTTTACTTTTCTTTTTGTGGCCACACATGTCTCCGTGTGTGTGTAAGATTTACAGTCACCACCAGGCCTGGCTCCCACAGTGTGAGTTTCCTTCCTCTCTTCTTCCTGAGTAGCAGAGACATCTGCTACAGCAGCAGGGGGAAGAAGGCAAATGAAGATCCAGCAAACACCATAAGGGCAACAGTGTTCAGTGAAGGGTGCTGAGAGGAGATGCGCCCAGGTCCCTCTTCCTGATCCACTACCCCTAGTCATCCACTCTAACCAAGCACAGTGGTACAACCTCCCCACTATAATGGGAATTAGATTTCCTTGTGAATCTTAAATGCAGACTCTTAAAATATGAGATCAGCTTAAAGGCTTGTTTCTGTCAGGAAACACCTGGCAGAGAGCACAGGGTCCTGGGCATAAGAAGGAAAGCCCGTGAGACTGAAAAACAGCTTTAGGCTTAGCATTGTTTCTCAATGCGACCACACTTTGAAAGACTCTAGCTAAAGATTGCCGTAGCAACCTGCTGAGGGGTGTGATGAGAGAGAGAGAGAGAGAGAGAGAGAGAGAGAGAGGGAGGGAGAGAGAGAGGGAGAGAGAGAGAGAGAGCAGGTAAGAGAGCTCACTCTGAGAGGAAGGACTTGGCCAAGGGCCTCAAGAGAGCCTTTGAGCAGTGAGTTACCTTGAGAAAACCTCGAGGGACAACACCCTTTTAAGAATGTGGGGGTGGAGCCTGAGCCAGAGAGAGAGAGAGAGAGAGAGAGAGAGAGAGAGAGAGAGAGGAGGTACGAAGCAGCATGTGCCATTTGCTGACAGAAGAGACAGGACCTAAAGAGGAGGTATGCTCACCAGCCCCAAGTGAGAGATCCCACATGTGAGAGACAATGAAGGTGTAAAGCAGACTACGGCATCTGCGGGAGCCAAGGCCCCACTGACTGAAAATTAGGCCTCAAGTGGAGCTGTACAAATACGGTCAGCTCCTGGCCCTCTGAGAACAGCCTTGGCCATGATGCAGTAAGAAGCAGGTGGACAGACAGAAGCCTCAGCACATAAATTGAGAGGCTCCTGCCACGGGCAATCCCAGTAAGGCCGAGGAAGGCACTTTCAAAGAGCAAGCTCAGACTGACAGATGAGGAGCAAAGAACCTGGTTAGCCAGACAGTGGGCAGAGAGGCCTGAGGCTACGTTGGGTCCATGGGCCTGCAGTTGAGTGAATGAGCGAGGCATTAGATGCCCGCCCTCTGAGGCCGAGGAACGGACTGTGAGGAGACCACAGAGACAGAGTGCGGAGTGTGGCTGAGGAAGCCAGGGACCCACTAGAGGCCTCAGTGCCAGGCGGGCATAAGCCAACTGCCAGCAGCGACAGCAAAGACTAGGCCACGCAGTACAGCATCCACACCGTTTGACAGTCTCAGCTGACCAAGACCCAGAAGAAGCTGAGCTAAGCTGAAGTGAGGTTGCCATAAAAATGCCAGAGCCAAGTTTCCACTGGCTGACTGTTGCCAACCAACAGACTGCAAACCAAGTTGTCCTCACAGACCTGTGCTTGAGGCTTGGTGTCCTTTCAAAAGGGTCAGGGTTGGTTCTTAGGTAACAAGTGTTTAGGTAGTAATAAATATAGATTAATAAAATTTACGGTTACACCCCACCCTTCTCCCAAGACTTCAGCTCCTCATCCCCGTCCAGATAAAACTGAACTTTCCATCCACGGACGGTAGCTCATGGCTGCAATCCCTTCCATCCATTGCTCATGCCTGCAATCCCACCACCTGGAAGCTGAGGTAGGACTGCACCTTCCATCCATTGCTCATGGCTGCAATCCCAGCACCTGGAAGCTGAGGTGGGAAGGATGCCACCAGTTTTGAAGCCATCACAGGCTACACAGTGAGTTCCAGATCAGTCTGCACTAGAATGAGATTATGTCTCAAAAAAAAGAAAGCGGTTTTCTCTATGTTCCCAAACCAAACTGTGGGGTCCCTTCAGCAACAAGATCTTACTATCTAGTCATAGCAGGCAACCAAGAGCAATTCAAGAGCCTGTACTATTTTAGGAACCTGTGGGGCCTCCCTGACCAGTAACTACCATGCCTGGCACTAAGGTTGTCATTCAATAACCCCGTCTTCTAGGAGCAACAGTGTTTACTAATGGGAGTACTTCTGCTTAAACTTTCTAAGGAAAAAAATTTTTGTTTTGGTTTTTCAAGACAGTTTTCGTGTGTAGTCTAGGCTGGCCTCGAACTCAGAGATCCACCTACCTCTGCCTCCCGAGTGCTGGGACTAAAGGCATGTGCCACCACCAAGCTTAATAATTTTTAAATGATAGTTTTTTTAAATGTGCATTGGTGTTTGCCTATATGTATGTCTGGGTGGAGGTGTTAGATCCCAAGGAGCTGGAGTTACAGACAAATACGAGCTGCTATGTAAGTGCTGGGAATTGAACCCAGGTCCTCTAGAAAAACAGCACTAAGTCATCTCTCCAGCCCCCCCCCCAAATATATATATTATATATGTATATTTTATATATATAAAAGGTCTTGGGAGAAAGGTGGGGTATAACCATCAATTTTATTATATATATATATATATATATATATATATATATATATGAACTTAAAATTTTTTTCGGTTTTCAAGACAGGGTTTCTCTGTGTAGCCCTGGCTGTCCTGGACTCGCTTTGTAGACCAGGCTGGCCTTGAACTCAGAGATCCACCTGCCTCTGCCTCCTGAGTGTTAGGATTAAAGGCATGTGCCACTATGCCTGGCCAAAAAAAAATTTTTTTTAAAGATTTTATTTATTTATTATGTATATACTTTTCTGTCTGCATGTATGCCAGCAGGCCCAAAGAGGGCACCAGATCCCATTAGAGATGGTTATGAGCCACATGTGGTTGCTGGGAATTGAACTCAGGACCTCTGGAAAGCAGCTCCTAACCTCTGAGGCATCTCTCCAGCCCCCCACCCCCAAATTAACTTGCAAACTAATGGGGCTTCATAAGGTCACCTAGACCAGAAAAGACAAAATTGTAGAACTAGTGAAAGAAAAACAGGTAGAGAGAGCACTGTGAAACATGATCAAAGTACACTATACGAAAATAAATTTGATTAGAAAAATTTATTAAGCCAGAGCTGGGTGTGGTGGTGCACACTTTTAGTCCCAGCCTTGGGAGACAGAGGCAGACAGATCTCTTAGGAATCTGAGGCTAGTCTTATCTACAAAGCAAGTTCCAGGACAGGACAGTCAGAGTTACACAGAGAAACCCTGTCTCAAAAAGGCAAGAGAGAGAGAGAGAGAGAGAGAGAGAGAGAGAGAGAACATAAATCCAGGAATGATGTCAAATGCCTGAAATCCCAGCATTTGAGATGTAGAAGCAGAAGGATGAGGTGTTCAAGATCCACCCCCGCCCGCCCAGCAAAAATGAAAAAGGAAGGAAAGAGAGAGGGAGGGTGAAAGAAGAAGGGAGAGAAGAGGGAAAGAGCTGAGGATGTAGCTCAGTAGATACAGTGCTTGCCTGCCATGCGTAAGTCCTGAGTTCAGTCCCCAGCACCACATAAAACCAGGTTTGGTGGTGCACAATTCTAACCCTGACCCTGAGACAGACAGAGGCAGTAAGAGCAGAGGTTCAAGGTCATCCTCAGCTATATAATGAGCTGGGAGGCCAGACTGGGATATATAAGGCATTGTCAAAAAGAAAAAAAAATAGAAAAAAATGTAAATACACAGACCAAAGAAAGCTAGAGACTTCTCCCTCCTGTCATACTTCCAAACGTCCTCTCAAGTAAGTAAAGAAATAAGAGGGACAACAGAAGACTGAGCCAGCAGGAAAACAGATTTAATCAGCTACAGTGACCTTTCCCTAGGGTACCTCAATTCTGCTCAGCCTACCTGCCCAGCCAGTGAGCTCAAGGACTGAAGTAAGGTGTGAAGGATTTGATTGTCAAAAAAAAAAAAAAAAAAAGCCAAAGAGAACAGAACAGCGTAGAAGCAGGAGCCTGCCCTACCCCCACCCCGCTCCAGCCACCTTTCTATATCTGCTTGCTTCAACTGACAACCTTCTTAGGTACCCAGACTTCACTCCTGGCTCATCCTGCTCACCTCTGCTTATCCCCTTCTCTTCCTACCCAGAGCTTCTGAACACGGATTCCATCCTCTCTACCCTGGGAACCAGACAGAAGACAAACACAACCTCATAAGATACTGAGATACTTTGCCAGGGCATTGCCCCACCAGTTCCCATGGTCATGTCACCCTTTTCCTCTTCTAACCTCTGAGGTCTCTGTCCTCACCACTAATATAAGGCTGGCACTGCCACTGCCCTTTTGTGCTGTGTCATTTGAAGTGCTTCCACGAGCTGGTATTTCCACAACAATCCTATGAAGTGGCCACACTAGCAGGGTACAGAGAGGTGCGAGGTGTAGTTCCTTGCCCAAGGCTACACAACTAGAAAGTGGCAGACCAGAGAAGAGAAAGCACGTGGTCCACTTAGCCAGACCTATCTTCACTGGAATTTTACTTCAAAACCCTCTAACCAGGCATCATCCACAAGATTTTTTATTTATTTATTTATTTTTTTTTTTTTGGTTTTTCGAGACAGGGTTTCTCTGTGTAACAGCCCTGGCTGTCCTGGACTTGCTTTGTAGACCAGGCTGGCCTCGAACTCACAGAGATCCGCCTGCCTCTGCCTCCCAAGTGCTGGGATTAAAGGCGTGCGCCACCACGCCCGGCTCTAGATTTTTTTTTTTTAAAGAGATGGTCTCAATATGTAGCTCTAGCTGGCCTGGAGCTCACAAAGAAACACCCGTCGCTGCCTCCTAAGTGCTGGAATCAAAAGCATGCATCACTACACTAGGCCCTGGATTTTTTTTTTTTTAACTTTTTTGGGTTTTTTTTTTTTTTGAGGCAGGGTCTAATTGTAGCTTAAGCTGGCCTCATCAAACTCCTGATCTTCCCGCCTCTACTTCCCAACTGCTGGAATTACAGTTACTTACTGGGTATTACCATATCCAGATAAACAAACGCACTGGGCTAGGAGCCAAATTCTGGGCCTAGCATATGCTAGGCACACACTCTGTCTCTGAGGTACATCGCCAGACCTCAACAGCATTTTTGGAAGTGTTCTTCTGCCCTCAGCAAGAATGGATCAAAAGGGATTCTGAGTTTTCTCAAGTGTTTTCAAGAAAAGTGGGCAGCCCGGCACGGTGGCTCACAACTGTGATCCCAGGACTTGGGAGACTGGGACAGGAATGTCTCCAGTTCGATTCCAGTCTGGGCATTCTGAGCTACTGAGTGAGATCCTGACTCAAAAACTAACGTGGGCAAAGGGTCCTGTCTGGACTTCTCGCTCACTTCATGACCATCTCCTGTAAACAATAGTCATGGCAAACTCCCTTGCCTTGCCTTTTGATCAGGGGACACAGGACTCAAACCCGTTTCTTGTTCAACTCGCTTTACAACTGAAATTTAAGTAAATAAAGAAACGTAGGACCCTAAGCAAACCCGATCTGTCCTTCCTACCCCTATCTCATCCCCGACTTGTCTCCTTCCATCGAGGCCCACAAGGAGCTGTCTTGGTTTTCCTCTGAAGGGATTCTTCCCGAGTTTCTTTCCAAAGGGTCTCCCGGTCCTTTTCCTTCTGAATCTTCTCTTCCTTCACAGCCCGCGGTTACTAACACACACTGTAAGAATAACTTTTACGTTACTATTTCTCCTCAGGGAAGACCCCGTGGGGCCCAGGTACTCACGGATCTAGTCAAGCCCCGAGCCCCAGGCCGCCCCAGCAGCAAGAGGGCAGCCCGGCCTAGACCACGGCTCGGTCTCCAGATCTTGGCCGCAGACATCGCTACCGCCATCTTGGCTAATAACCACTCCTCCTTTCTCACAGGATAGACGTACGGCTGCCCCACAAGATGCCTCATGCAAATGGAAGCACCACGAGGCCAACAACCCATCTACTTCCAACCACCCTGCCTCAAAGACCCATAAATAAGTTAACACGAAAATTCTTAGTCTCTAATATTGCTTCAGTAGTCTGCGTGTAGTTGCTCCGATATCAGGCAAAATATAGGACAACCTGACTAGAACCGCAAGCGTTTAGGACCCGGGGTCCTTGAGCATGATGGCCTATTGCCCAATGGCTTTGCCGGCATTAGGAGGTGGAGGTGGGCGGAACCGGGTTGTTTGTAAACGTTGAGCCACGTGCGAGAGCCAAGTTGGGCGTGTCCTAGGCTGGCGCATGCGCGGTAGGCACGCGACCCGTAGGACCGCGCGCGGTTGGGCGGAAGCTGTCTGGAGAGCCGCAGCGCGTGTGGTCAGCGGTCATGGAGGTAGCTAGGCATGCAGACTCCCAGGTACGCACTGACACCGGAACAGAGTCTAGCCCTCGAAGTCCAGGCTGCAGCCTCCGGCACTTTGCTTGTGAGCAGAACCTGCTGTCCCGGCCGGATGGGTCTGCTTCTTTTCTGCAAGGTACGTACGAACCTACCAGGTTTAACTCCGCGCGCGCCATCCTCACCGAGGTAGGGTTAGTTTTTTGAAGAGCGGTTACCGTGTGTAGTGTGCAAACCGAGTGCGCCCACCTCGGGTTGAGGCGAATGAGTGAAATTTCATCAGGGCAAATCCTCCCCTTGACTAGATTTCTTCCCAGACACGTCTCCTGGATCCACACATCACCAGTTGAGGCCGAGGTGTTCATTCGTATAAATACCTTTTGAGACCGAAGCGTTATCACCACTGCTTTAAATGTAATTACTGTGGCAGATGATTTATACCCAAGTAAATGCTCTTCAAATTGAACGTGATCTTCCCCCATCGTAGGTTGAAAAGTATCTCCCCTTCTCCCATCCCATCATTTGAGAAAACGGGCCTTTGCTTGTTTTACACACATCTATCTCATCTAGTAAATGGATGTACAAGGAAATGAGGGACGTCATGACTGGCACCCGTACAACCCTATATCCCATGTGGGGTCAGCCAGTTTTGGGAGGTTATGGGAGGGTGATAAACTACCAAACTACCAAAGTAGACAGATGAAGAGAGGACGGTGAGTGGGAGCCGACAATGGTGAGTTATGTTTGAGGCGTAAGGAATGACCCCTTTAGGGGCTAACAAGCTGGAGGCCATTGTATCTAGTGCAGTAGTGGTGGGGTCAGAGAGAGGGAGAAAAGACAGAGCAGAGACAATTCTTTAGGAGTTTTCCTGGGAAAGAATCATATAGATGTGACAAGAGTTGAAGACGGATGGGAGGTTAAGAAGGGAGATGACTGGCCAGGTGGTGGTCGCTCACACTTTTAATCCGAGCACTGGGGAGGCAGAGACAGGCCGATCTCTCTTGAGTTCGAGGCCAGCCTGGTTTATAGAGTGGGTTCCAGTACAGCCAAACCTTGTCTCGAAAAACCTAAAAAAAAAGAAAAAAAAAGAATAAAGATAAAAAGGAGACAACTGGGGACCGGAGAAATGGTTTAGTGGTTAAGTCACCCATTGCTCTTGCAGAGAACCAGAGTTCCGTTCCCAACACCCATTCAGGAGGCTCTCAACCACTTGTAACTCTGGATCCAGGGGATCCAGCCCTCTGCAGGCACCTGCACTCAGGTGCAAACACATACATGCACACTGTATAAGTAATTAAAAATAAGATAAATCTTAGAAAAAGAGAAAGGAGAGGATTTCTATAGCCATGTTGTACTGATGGTGGGAAGGAAAGGATCCCCCTTGCTCTGGGGGAGCACAGTTTATAGGACAGATCAGGAATAAAGTTCTAGTAAGTTCCTGACTCTACTTGGGTCACCTCTGGTTTAAGGCCAAATGCAGTCAGAGCTAAGAGCATTTCCCATTTGGTTTCCTTGGAAGAGTGCCCACAGTTGTATAGTGGTTCTCATCCCAGGCTGGCTCTCAACTTAGCTTTCTTGCTGAATTCAGGTGTCTCGAGCCTCTTGGGATATAAGAAATAGAGAGGCAGCCCTGCTGTGTTCTAAATTCTGAACCCACGGGGCCCTAGTGCAAGTGAGAGACCTTGCAGTCTTTTAAAAAGTGTGTTTCAGTTACTTGTGACCTCAAAGGCTCTGGCAAGATTATAGAAACCGCAGAAACACCCCACAGGGTGGGGAGGGGTGGTGACAAACAATGCCAATGATGGGTCATTGTGATAATGACACAGTGAACCCTATTACTCTGTGTCTGTCCTCATTAGGACTCTATTGCTCTGATAAGGATGGTGACCCAAAGCAACCTGGGAAGGAAAGGGTTTGCTTGGCTTACATATCTCAAGTCCCAGTCCATTGAGGGAGACCAAGGCAGGAACTGAGGCAGAGATCATGGAGGAACCCTTGCTTCTCAGAGCTTGCTCAGCCTGCTTTCATATCCAACCCAGGACCACCTGCCCGATGGTGGCACTGCCCAGGGCCCTCCCATATCAATTATTAATCAATAAAATGCCCTACAGGGTCATGGAGTGAGGCCCTGTCACAAAAAAAGAAAGAAAGAAAGAAAATGCCCCTGTAGACTTGCTTACAGGCCAATCCAATGGAGGCAATTCCTCAGTTGAGATTTCCTCTTTCCAGAAATGTCTTAACTTGTGGTGAGTTAACAAAACAAAACCAAGTGACCAGCACAGTATTTTAACTTAAAAAAAAAAGTAACAACAAAAAACCTGATGGTATTCCCCTAATCTCAACACTTGGAAGGTAGCGGTGAGAGGATCAGTTCAAGACCAGACTCACTCAGCTTCAAAGCAAGTTCAAGGGCAGCTTAGACTGTCTAGCACCTGATCTCAGAAAATCCAGCAATGAAAATCCACAGAGCCCAAGAATGGGCCTGTGTAGGCTGGCCATCTTGGTTTTTTGCTTTGGATTTGCATGTGTTAGTAAATGTTCTACCATAGACTTACATCCCTAACCCCTTGTTTTTTAATTTTTTTAATGGATGTTTCTGGTACCAGAGGAGGTCAAAAGAGTATGCTGGGCTCCCAGGAACTGTAGTTACAGATGGTTGTGAGTCGTCTCTCCAGCCCCAACCTGTGGTCCACTTACACACATACATTTATCAATTTGGAGTTGTGCTGTAAAGTGTAGTGGTTATTGGGAATTATGGCCAGAAACGTGAAAACCGCTGTTTGAGTGCAGTGCCTTCACATTGTAGATGGCCTCTATGAAGCCCCCAGAAGTTATCAAAATCATGAGGGCTGGGAGTGGGCAGACAAGACTATAAACCAGGCTTTTCTCATTCATATCCACTCTGAGAAAATAAGCAGAAATTAAGACTTCTGCCCCCTGCAACTATACATCCTTGTTTGTTTGTTTGCTTGCTAGGCCTTTTTAAGTATTTTTATTGATATATATTAATTATGTCTAATAAGGGATTTCTGTTTGGTTGGTTTATGAGATGGTCTCATGTGGCTCAGGGTGGCCTCAAACTCAGTATGGAGCCAAAGATGACCTTGAATTCCCGATCCTCCTGTCTGCCTCCCAAACACTGGGATGTGTATGCGTGTGTGAATGAGCTGTGTGTGTGCGTGTGCCATGAAGGGCAGAAGAGGGTGTCGTCAGTCCCTTGGAGCTGGGTTACATGGTAGTTGTGAGTGGCCTAATTTGGGTGCTGGGAACTGGATTCTAGTCCTCTGAAACAACACTATGCATGCTGACCCCCTGAGTCATCTCTGCAGCCCCAGCTACCTCTAAAAACTTAGCAGTGGCTGAAGTCTCTAGTAGGCACTGCATGTACTGGCCAGCGTCCTATGTGTTTCAAGTGAACTGTGTCTTTTAAATTGTTATTTATTTTGTCTTCTTGTGTGATGCTGAGAGGCTCAGGGTCTGTTGCTGTGAGCCATTGTCACCTGATCCTCACAAAAAGTGCTCTGAGGGAAGTACTGTAGTGCTTCTCAATTAAAGATGAGAGAGCACAGAAGTGAAGGGGGCATGTGCAGCAGAGGCCTCTCCTGATGTCCCCAGGTGATACCTCTGTCCTGGCTGGAGTGTACGGCCCGGCCGAGGTGAAGGTCAGCAAAGAAATCTTCAACAAGACCACCCTGGAAGTGATCCTGAGGCCAAAGATGGGGCTGCCTGGTAACCACCCCTCTGAAACCACCCTCCCCAAAGATCCAATCTGTCAGGGCCTCATCTGACTCCTCACTGCTTGCTGTATCCAGTCTCCACTGCCCTGCTCACCTCCCTCTCTGCCCAGTTTTTGGTTTGGTGTGAGATTTTGCTGCACTGGGGATGGAACCCAGAGCTTCTCGCCTGCTAGGCAGAAGCTTTTCCAAGGAGCCACAGTCCTCGGCTCTCACTGGTGGATTCTGGTCAAGCCCTCTACTGCTGAGCTTAGGCCTCCCAGGCCCTCACAGGTAGGGTCCTGGCAGGCATTCTAATCCTGAGTCACCAGCCTTTCCCTACTGAATTTAAGGCTATGTGGCTGGGCCACACCACCAGCCCTGTTACTTTTCGGGACAGGGTCTCAAGTTGCCTGAGCTGGCACTGAGCTCTCTTTGTAGCCTAGGCTGCCTTCAAATTCATGATCCCCATGCCTGAACTTCTCAAGTCCTGAGATTACAGACCTGTACCACCACACCTACCTTCTCCTGAGCCACTTCCTTGTCTCTGTTTCGCTCTTCCCTTCTCTGCCTTTATCTCTCCTCCTCCCCTTTAACTTGTTTCTCTGCCCCTTCACCACATCTTCCTGTGTGTTGTGGAATGGGCCTCCTCAGGTACGAGTAGATATGACCACTAGCACATGACATGGGCACTCCTGGTATTCCTCCTTGGGTGACTGCTTTGTGGACACTTGGCCAAGGCTGTTAACATCGCAGCTGTTACTCAGAACGTTTCAGGCTTGCCTGCTTTGTCCTGGGAGTGTGTTGCCATCCCAGGCTGAGACTGATAGCCCCTTCCTGAAGTGTCCCTCCAGAGATGGAGCAGAGCAAGATGACCAGGTGGAAGGGGAGAACCTGACAGCATCCCATCTCCCCAGGCGTGGCAGAGAAGAGCCGGGAGCGACTGATCAGGAACACATGTGAAGCAGTGGTTCTGGGGACCCTGCACCCCCGGACCTCGGTCACCGTGGTGCTGCAGGTGGTGAGCGATGCTGGCTCTGTATCCTTTTCCAGCCCCTTCCGCCAGAAAGTGCCCCACCCCCACCTGTGGCACATCCCTTCCGGTGACCTGCAATGCACCCTCAGCCACCCATAACCTGTGCCAGGCAGCAGCTCACAAAGAACAAGGCCAAGGCCAGCAAAATGGGTCTGTGGGTACAAGCCTGACAACCTGATTTCAATTCCCAAGACTCACATGGTGGAAGGAGAAAGCCAACTCCCTCAAGTTGTCCTCTAGCTACCATGTGAGCACCACTGCACACCTGTCGGTGAACACACGCAAATATATGAATGTAATTTTTAAAGCCTAGCAAGCGGTGCTCACTGTGTGCTGGGCACTGCTCTGAGCTCCTCACAGTGCTCAGTCATGTGAGGACCTGTACTGGGTAGCATTGTATTTCCTGTGGAAATCCCAGGCCATGGGCTCAGGCTTTCTGGTTCAAGAGCCTGAGGACTCTGGCATATTTGTTTCTCACGTTGCCGTGTTTCAGGTGAGGAAACAAGCTCAGAGAGGGGCAGAGTCTCATCCAAGAGAACAAGATGGCGCAAAGGTGGGACTCAAGCCCAGGCATGTGCAACCCCAGAGCCTGGGCCAGTGAGCTCTTCTCTACACCTTGGCATGAGTTTCTGGCTTGCTGCTGGGGAGCACCAATTAGACAGTCATCATTGGCTCCATTGTCTACCATGATAGCTGCCCATTAGATTCCTAGGTGGTGGGCCTGGTGGGCTTTGCCAGTTTCTTCCCTATGTGACTTCGGGAGATCCCTCTCTCTGACCCAATTTCACTGAAGATACTTGGTACAACCTTTAGTGTATATATCTGCTCCCTACCATTGTCCCATTTAATGCAGGGAGACTGAGACTTAGAGAAAGTCAACTGACCTCATAGCTGGGAGAGAGGTAGTAAAGGTATAGCCTGGGATGGAGCGATGGCAGCTAGTTGGTGCCAGAACCACTTATCCACCCTGCCACGCTGCTGCTCTGTGATCCATTAGTGATGTCTGCCACAGGCATCAGCAGGTAATGGGAAAGTCTGGACGTGTTCTAATGGCCAGCTACACAAAAGACTCTGCTTAACTGCTCTGTACTGCTCAGCTCTTGGCCTGTTGCCTGAATGCTGCCTGCATGGCATTGGTGGATGCAGGTGTGCCTATGCGAGCTCTCTTCTGTGGTGTCAGCTGTGCCCTGGACTCTGACGGCAATCTAGTGCTGGACCCCACAACCAAGCAAGAAAAGGTAGGTGCAAACAGTTAGTATTGGTGGAGAGCTGCAGCTCAGCGCCTCTGCACACCACCAGGCCTTCCTTCTGTGCAAGTCAGTTGGCTTGTGCACCTTGACCCATTTGGCAAGTTCTTCCCCGTTCATCGAGTTTCATTCAGCTTTAAGTGCTAGAAACCAAACTTAGACTTGCACAAGCCAGAAAAGAAACTTGCTAGCATTCATTACCAAACCGCAGAGCAGAGCTCTGGTTCTTATGCCCATCTTATGCAGATCTTATGCAGGCGTGGTGATGACAACTAAAGAAGCACGTTGTTTTCAGCACTTCACACAAAGGGTTTGATGCAGGGGGCTGGAGAAGCCAGAGAGTGAGGGAGGAGGAAGAGAGGAGAGAGATTCGAAGTCTTAGCAGTGCATGCTGGGCCCCAGCCAGCTCCTGACATGGCAGCATCTAAGTTGGTACAGATGCACAAACAGAAAAGTTTGTGGTTTCTGCCCTGACCTTACCTCTGCAGCTTTTACTGCAACTGTTGCCGTGAGAGCAGGGACCAGGATGCTTCCCTTGTAGCGGCTTCCTGGGTTCTCGTCAGATAACTAGGAAACTAATGGCAAGAGAACCATGGGGACTGGATCGTTGGCTTGCCTGTCTAGTACAGAGCGAAGAAGGGAGGGTGCGTGGTGGGGTGGTGGCCAGGAAATGACCAGCACTGTGGCTCGAATGATGGGACAGGAAAACTGTGGTCAGAATAAAGACATAAGGAGCAAAGAAGAGGGAAACAATTACACAGGGGTGGGATAGTATACAGACAGACAACTGCAGCTGACCTAGAGGCCAAGGGTCCTGTTTGACAAGACTGGCTGAGATCTTAGAGAGTAGGATCCTGGGACACTTACTACCTTCTGCCTCTTGCCCCTAGGAGGCCCGGGCCATCCTGACCTTTGCTCTGGACAGCGTGGAGCAGAAGCTGCTCATGTCCACTACCAAGGGGCTCTACTCTGATGCCGAGGTACCAGTGCGGGGTAGGGTACTATCCAGAACCTTTTCTCCCATCAACACAACATCTCGTCCCAGTTCAAAACAAGCCCTCTTTTTTTTTGGGGGGGGGGGGTTCGAGACAGGGTCTCTCTGTGTAGCTCTGGACTCACTTTGTAGACCAGGTTGGCCTTGAACTCAGAGATCCACCTGCCTCTGCCTCCCAAGTGCTGAGATTAAAGGCGTGCGCCACCATGCCCGGCAAGCAAGCCCTCTTTACATCCCTGTTGGGTGTTTGTGTGTCCCTCAAGGACAACTTGAGAGAGTTGGTTATCTCTGCCACATCAGTCCTGAGGACTGAAGTTAGGTGGTTAGACTTGGCAGCAAGAGTCTTTAATTTAGAGCCATCTTATCAGCACCAACTTTTTTCTTAATGAAAAGAGTATAAGGGCTTTGGAGACCAGACTCTGAAACCAACAAGACCTCAAATCCATGAGAGCAGAATCCTGACACCTTGGAAAAGCACAGAGAACTGGAGATCCTGAGAATTAGAGACATAACCCTTGAAAGCTTTTTTGCTGTTATTTGTTTGAGACAAGGTCTTACTCTGTAGCCCAAGTTGGCCTGGAACTATGTAGCTCAGGATGATATCAAATTTAGTGATCTCCTGCCTTAAACTTAGCCTGCCAAATGCTGGCAGTAAAGGTAAGAGCTAATAAACCTACCGAGCACCTCCGCCCCCTTTTTGAGACAAGTTTTTACTATGTAGTTCAGGTTGGCCTAGAACTCAGCAGTCCTCCTGCCTCAGCTTGGAAAATGAGCCCCTATGTCCAGCCCAAATAATCTTAATAGCTATGAAATTAGAGATTTAAATCTTTACAGTCACATAGCCTTAGATCCATAGGGCCAGAGAAGAAATACAGTATAGACCAAGTTCCCAAACAGTGTCCCTTGGGGGCCCAGAATTCTAGGCAGCACTGTTCTTTGCTGACAACTGGGGACCTTCAGGTAGATGCACCACCTCATTCAAACTGAACCTTGTTTTCTGATCTCATCATTCAGCCTTTCCTTTAAAATTGCTATAGGGGCTGGAGAGATGGCTCAGCAGTTAAGAGCACTGACTGCTCTTCCAGAGGACCCGGGTTCAAATCCCAGCACCCACATGGCAGCTCACAACTGTCTGTAATTCCTGTTCCAAACAATCTGACAGACACACATGTAGAAAAAAACACCAATGTATATAAAATAAAAATAAATAATTTAAAATTGCTGCAAAGAAACTCCCTCTTTTGGTTTTTTTGCCTGTTAAGACAAGATCTCACAATGTTGCCTTGGGTGATGGTGAACCCACAGCTATTCCTGCCTCTGTCTCCCAAGTTAATCAAAGCTGAGACTAAATTTGTGGCTTGGGACCTTGTGTGTGCCAGGCAAGCACTTTACAAACTAAGTGCGCGTGCGCACGCACACACACACACACACACACACACACACACACACACACAGTGATTCATATATTAAGAGGAGAGCAGGGCTGGAGAGATGGCTCAGTGGTTAAGAGCACTGGCTGTTCTTCCAAAAGACCCAGGTTCAAATCCCAGCACCCACATGGCAGTTCACAGCTGTCTGTAATTGCTTGGCATAGTGGCACACATCTTTAATCCTAGCACTCAGGAGGCAGAACCAGGTGGATCTCTGTGAGTTCAAGGCCAACCTGGTCTACAAAGTGAGTCCAGGACAGCCAGGGCTACACAGAGAAACTCTGTCTCAAAAAAAAAAAACAAAAACAAAACCCAAAAAAAAAGAGGAGACCAAGGTTAGGGAGGCTGAGGATGTGGTTTTATTGGTAGAGGGTTTGTCTGGCATGCATGGAGACCCTGGTCTCCATCCTCAGCACCACATAAAACCAGGTGTAGTGGTGTATTTAGGAGACTGAGGCAGGAGGATTGTTGAGGTCCGTCACATATATGTCTCAATACAGGTGTGCATCAGCACCATTGTGGGTTGGGAGTTAGGAGGCGGTAAAGAAGGAAATGGCCACTGTGGTGGTGAGGAGTGGAAGGATGGGAGGGGGAATGGTAGGTTTAGGGACTCGTTTGGGGAGTAACCATGGGTACTGATTGGCTTCTCCCTTCCCAGCTCCAGCAGGCCCTGGCTGCTGCCCAGGCTGCCTCCCAGCAAATCTTCCGCTTCTACCGGGAATCACTGCAGAGGCGCTACTCCAAGAGCTGAGACAAGCCAGGGCAGGGCGCTCCTTCCACTACCACGCCCACTGCCTACAGCTGCCACAAGCCAGCACCCCACTTTGTCTCTGTCTGTTCCCATGTTGCTTCCAGTCCTGTAGCATCGAGTACTCCTGTGCCAGGCGGGGGAGGGGGCCCGGGGACATTTCTAGGCCTGTGCACAACCCTCCATTCACCAGGATACCATTAAAGAGAGCTTGCCTGTGTTGAGTGAGTAGCCACTGATTCTGATGTCTGGTGAGTACTTAAGACCCAAGTCCCATGTTCCAGGATAAGAGAGAGGTGTGTCCCAGCACTTGGGAGGCAGAGGCAGGTGGTTCTCTGAGTTCGAGGACAGCCTGGTCTACAAAGCAAGTCCAGGACAGCCAGGGCTACCCAGAGAAACCCTGTCTCGAAAAACCAAAAAAAAAAAAAAAAAAAGCAAGAGATATAGGTTTGGTGGTATGTGCCAATAGACTTACCACTTGGCAGGTAGAGGTCATCTCCCACTGACTGCATAGTGACTCCGAGGTCAGCCTAAGCTACACGAGACTGTCTTATTTGTAAAAGAGAAGGTGATCTAGAGAGATCCTTCAGCCATTAAGAGGACTCATTGCTATTCCAGAAGACCTGGGTTCAGTTCCCAGCACCCACATCAAGCAACTCATAACCACCTATAACTCTAGCTGCAGGAGATCAAATGTCCTCTTCTGGCCTCTGTGGGCACTTGTGCACACACAGAGACAAAATTAAATCTAAAGTGGGGAATCAGTTTCTTGAGGGGTGGCAAATTCTGTATCAGGATGCTTTCACAGGCAGAGATATCCCTGAAGGAGGAAAGTGTGTCAAGGCAGGGAGGGACAGACATCCACATGGGGCCTTTGAGGCTGCCAGTAGAATCCGCGCTATATCCAGCACCCTCATGAAATGGGGCTGGGATAGTCCTCATGTGAAGATGGCACAAACAGAAGAGCCAGGTAGCCATGTGAGGCTACCAGCTAGCCTGCAGAAGAAGACCAAAGAGCCAAGAGACTCAGATCCCAGAGCCCTGGCTATTCAAGGTAACAGTTGCATTCTGGGAATACCCCATATGTAAGCAAGTCATTGGGCCCCAGTTGGCTGGTCTTCACACACACTCTTGGGTTCTGAGAGGACTGGAGTCAAGTCAAGCACTTGGGAATTTCTATGAAGATTAACTCCCACAACCCATTACCATGAGGCCAAATCGTATGGCCCCAGACAGGATTTCCATGTGTTGGGCCCATTTCTGTCCTGTACTTTACATACTAGAGCTGTCACACACCATTGCCCCCTGGACAGGTGTCTTCACTCCTGATGAACTAGCAGGTATCTTTAGCTTGGAGTTTTGCTCTCTTAGATGCCTGAGGGAATGCTAAGTGAAAAAGCATTTAGCTCACATGCCTCTTTTTTTTTTGGTTTTTCGGGACAGGGTTTCTCTGTGTATCCTTGACTGTCCTGGATTCACTTTGTAGACCAGGCTGGCCTTGAACTCCCAGAGATCCACCTGCCTCTGCCTCCTGAGTACTGGGATTAAAGGTGTGTGCCGTGCGTGGTGGCGCACGCCTTTAATCCCAGCACTCGGGAGGCAGAGGCAGGTGGATCTCTGGGAGTTCGAGGCCAGCTTGGTCTACAAAGTGAGTCCAGGACAGCCAGAGCTGTTACACAGAGAAACCCTGTCTCAAAAAACCAAAAAAAAAAAAAAAAAAAAGGTGTGTGCCACCACGCACAGCTCATGCCTCCTTATTACTTGATGTTATCGGGACCCATTTAGTGATCACTCCCTGTATACTGCTAAGTTCTGGGCAGACAGTCTACCTACCTGGTACTGCCAGCACTTTGTTGCCTTAAGGATCCACAAAACCGGGCAGTGGTGGCACAGGCCTTTAATCCCAGCACTCAGGAGGCAGAGACTGATGGATCTCTGAGTTTGAGGCCCATTCTATAGGGAATCCAGAGACTTGGTTGTAGTGGTTTTGAGGAGTCACCTCCTGGAAAGAAGATTTATATGACCTAGATGGTTTGAGATCTTGGGATTACTTTTCTCCAAGAAAAGGAAAAGAAATCTAGTTTGCAGAGGGAGCAGCGTTCACATCACTGGAAGCCCAGGTATAATGTTTTGTTTCATTTTCTTGTTTTGGTAGCTCTTATTTGTTTGTTTTTTTGAGACAGTCTCACTGTGATACTCTTGACTGAGCTGGAACTTACAGAGATCCTCCTGCCTCTGAGTACTGAGCGTAAGGCTTGCACCATTACTGCCAGCTGGCTCTGGGATATGAATACAGGGACTTGTGAATTCTGAGCAAGCCCAAACTGCTGAGCCATGTCCCAGGCCCTCTTCACTGCCACAACCAACCCCAGACTGGGTCTCTCTGTGTAGTCCAGGCTGTCCTGGAACTCAGAGATCTGCCTGCCTCTACCACCCAAGTGCTGGCAGTGCCAACTTGACGTTTCTTATGTTGACTCAGTCTCATTAAGTTGTCAAGGATGGCCCTCTCCCCACAGTCCTGGGGATTAAACCAAGGACCTTGGACATGCTTGGCAAGTGTTCCACCACTAAGTGCGTCCCCAGTCTCCTAAACCAGCCTTATGATCCTCCTGCCTCAGCCTCCTGAATTCCCAAGATACCAAGCATGGCTCCCCGGTCCTGCTCTGCCACCACAATTTTCCTTTCTGTTGATTATGAACAACTGGATCGTTTATCTGCTGTGGGAATAGCTCCACTGGAGGTAACCTTTAACCCGTATTGCAGATGAGACAGATTCAAGAAGTCATTTGGTCCAGGGTCACACAGCTACTGGGTTGCATGAGAGACCCTGAAGCCAGTAATGGCGGTACTTCCACTCTGACCACTGTAGAGAAGACAGTAAGTACTCCAGCATCCCACCTCAAGCCCTGAGGTCTGATGCCAGCCACAGCCTGCTACCCTAGCCGGTCCTTCCTGCTCCCAGGTACCCCCACCTGCCCACCCTGAACACACCCAAGCACAGACAAGACTCCACTTTAACTTTGGGATATCTTTAATCTCCATTGCTTCCTTCTGGGTGGGGGTGGCCGGAAAGGGAGGGGCCTCCAGCTGACTCATTTCTGGATGATGTGCTCCTCGCTGTCACAGCCATATGCACCAAGACCATCCTTTCTGCTCACGGGCTTGCTGGACCTGTGGCCTCTGCATTCACAGTAGGGGCCGGAGGGCAACTAGGGCGGGTCTCGGGAGGCAAGGTAGGCAGCCAAGGTCACCAGGGCAGCTGCGTATGTGCACAGGCCCAGCCCCACGGCAAGGACCCCCAGCAGGAAGGCACGACGGGAGGCGGCCCCTGCCCCTTGGACGTCCCCCTTGGCCCAAGCCTTGTTGGTCTGTAGAGGCAGTGGTCAGTGGTAACCAAAGTGTCCCCCTCACCCTCAATCCTGCTTCCTGTGGCTTCCTTCCCTCACCCCACCATGGCCCACCCAGTATAACTAATTCATCTATTCCAAAACCATGGTTGGGGCACTGGGTTGCCCCAGCTGGGCAACATAGTTGCTGGACATCTAATAAAAGAATGTTTCCATAGGTGGTAGTGCACTCCTTTAATCCCAGGGCTGATAGGCAGAGGCTGGCAGATCTCTATGAGTTTGAGGCTGGCCTGGACTACAGAGTGAGTTCCAGGATAGCCAGGGCTACACAGAGAAACCCTGTATCCAAAAAAAAAAAAAATGTTTCCAGATGCCAGTATCTTATGGCAGTATTTTAACTCTTGATTTACACAATATACCCTTGAGGAAGGGACTGCTGAGGAGGGAAGCCTATGGGGACATTCACTAGCTTCCCTAGTCTTACAAAGGGTAAAATTAGGACAGATTCCAAGTCACTCAGGATTCATGAAATACATCTTGGTTTTCCTACTCTCCAACCCAGGCTGGCCAATTGAACTGTACCTTCAGCCCTAGTCTTTCTTGTTTTATTTCTTTGGAGACAAGATCCTCGTAGGTAGCCAGGCTGGCCTTGAAACGCCTCCTCAGCCTCCCAAATACTGAGATTATAGGCAGTCACCACCACATCTGACTACACCTATGTGTTTCTATGTGGAGGGTTCTCCGACCCACCCTCACTGTGTAAGCGTAGCATGGCTCCTCTTGCTTCTTTTTTTCTTTTTAACTCCAGCACCCTCCCAGTCCCAAACACAGACTAACCTTGTGGGCCAGACAGAAAGCAGCGATGCCCACAGGCCAAAAACAACACAGCACAGAGAAGACCGCCAGGCCGAGGTGGTCATGGGGAAGAAGTGGTGAGAGGCGACCGCCCCCATCATAATCTGAGTCACCATCACTGGATGATGTGTCCTATGAACAGGAGAGAGCCCACATGAGGATCTCCACCCATCTTCACTGCCCCATCACCCCTGCAGACCAGTGATTCCCTGGGGCCTCCCCAGAGACAAAAACGTTGAACAAGGTGGCCTTTAGACTTCTCTGGATCCCTTAGAAGGAAGACTGGATTTTAAGGGTCTCCAGAGAGACCCACTCCCAGGGTGCTGAGTTCATTCTCAAGGGTCCACCTACAGAAAGATTGCTTACAGCTCCCTAAATGAAAAGCTCTGAAATGGGGCAGACTTTACCCTGGGTATGAGAACCTGCAAAAGATTAAAAACGGTCCAGTGTCCTGAATTGCTAAAACAAACACGCCTGCCAAAAATGATTCAAAGCCAAGTGTGCCTGTAATCCCAGCGTTGGGAAGGTGGAGGAAGGAAGATCAGGAGGTGTGCCTGGGCTGCATGAGACCTGTCTGGAAAGCAAACAAACAGAATCTTTCAGTGGTGTCTCCAGGCAGCTCTGCAGGAGCAAACCAAATCCTCCCTGCCAGAGGGTACTTTCATTCTAGGCCTCCAAATAATTGATCCTAAAAATAATTTCTTCAAACCAGATGAGCAACACACTGTCAAACATACCAGACACACAAATGTCGAATAGGAACTCAGGTGCAAATCAGCTGTCAAAGTCTTCCAGGCTAGGGCTGATCAGAGACAGGGTAAATGATGCTTGGTATGTACGTGTGGTAGTTTCTTTTCACTATTTGTGTTTGTTTTGATTTTAGACAGGATCTTTCTTACTCTCTTAGCCCCAAGCTGTTTTTAAACCCATATGTAGCCCAGGCTGTCAGACACTCACCATTCTCTTGCTTCAGTGGATGGATTATAGGCATATACTAAGCCTGGTTCCAAGGTTTTTTTTGTTTGTTTGTTTGTTTTTTGTTTTAAACAAGGTCTCTATTAGGTACGCTTGCCTGTCCTGAAACTCATGATATAGAACAGGCTGGCTCAGACTCAGAGATCCACCTGCCCCTCCCTCCCAAGTGCTAGACATGCACCAAAAACCCTTGCTGCAAATGCTCTCTTGATGTGACTCTGGTGCCCCCCCCCCCCCCAGCAACTTCAGGGTCCATTCTCCTGCCCCTTGAATCTGGGCAGGCTTGTGACTCACTTATACTTAACAGAATGTAATATAAGTAGCTCTACAAGAAAAGGTTGAAGAGATGGCTGTGAGGTTAAGAACACTGGCTGCTCTTCTAAAGGACCCGGGTTCAAATCCCAGCACCCACATGGCAGTTCACAGCTGTCTCTAATTGCTCACACGAATCTTTTTGCCTCATCCCCCTGAGTGGCTGGAAATACAGACCCGTCTGTGTTACTCCATCTGGCTTGTCTCTTTTGTGGACTGGTCTCTTGTAGCCCAGAATAGTCTCAAACTCACCATGTAGTTGAAGATGACCTTGAACTTCTGCTCCTTTTCTGTTTACCTCCTGAGGTCTGGCATTATAAGCAGGAGCCACCACCCCTGATCTTCCCATTTTACCTGAGGTGGGATCTTGTTAAGTTGCCCAGGCTAACTTTAAACTCACTCTACAGTCCAGGCAGGACTTGAAATTTCAGCCCTCTGGACCAGTCCTGATTTTTGTCACCTTTTCTTTCTTTCTATGTTTTTATTTTATTTTAATTTTTTTGTTTTTTTAAGATAGGGTTTCTTTGTATCTCCTCAGCTGTCCTGAACTCACTCTGTAGACCAGGGTAACCTTGAACTCATAGAAAGTATAACTGCCCCATGTGGTGCCTCTGCCTCCTGAGTACTAGGATTAAAGGCATGGGGCACCACATGGGGCAGTTATAGACAGCTGTGAACTGCCATGTGGGTGCTGGGATTTGAACCCGGGTCCTTTAGAAGAGCAGCCAGTGCTCTTAACCTCACAGCCATCTCTTCAACCTTTTCTTGTAGAGCTACTTATATTACATTCTGTTAAGTATAAGTGAGTCACAAGCCTGCCCAGATTCAAGGGGCAGGAGAATGGACCCTGAAGTTGCTGGGGGTGGGGGAGCACCAGAGTCACATCAAGAGAGCATTTGCAGCAAGGGTTTTTGAGAGTCAGGGGCAGGTGGATCGCTGATCTGAGTGGTGGCACACGCCTTTAATCCCAGCACTGGGGAGACAGAGGTAGTCATATCTCTGTGAGTTCAAGGCCAGCCTGGTCTACAAAGTGAGTCCAGGACAGTCAAGGATACACAGAGAAACCCTGTCTTGAAAAACCTAAAAAAAAAAGATTTGTGTGAGCTGAGGAGTTCAAGCCACCATGAATGTCAGACCTCGTCTGAAAGAAAATAATTAAGTCTGTCATGGTGGCACATGCCTTTAATCCCAGCACTGGGAGGCAGAGGCAGGCAGATTTCTGTGAGCCTGATCTACAAAGTGAGGCCAAGACATCCAGGGCTGCACATAGAAACCCTGTCTAAAAATAATAAATGCATAAATACATAAATAAATAAATGAAATGTAAAAATAAAATGAAAGACATGTTTTACAATATGAGCAAGAAATATGACATTATAGAAGTGACTTTACACCAGATGGCAGTGGTGGCATGTGATTTTAATCTTAGCACTTGGGAGCAGAGGCAGGCAGACCTCTGAATTCAAGGCCAGCCTGGTCTACAAATCGAGTTCCAGGGCAGCAAAACCCTGTCTCAAACTGCCCCCTTCAAGTGACTTTACACTGGGCATGTTGGCACACACCTGAAACTCCAGTATTCTTGGAGGCTGAGGTGGAAGGATGAAGTATTTAAGGCCAGCCTGAGATACATGGACCTTGTTCAGAAAATGAGGAGTAGGGGATGGAGAGGTGGTGCAGTGGTCATTCTAGCTCCAGGGCATCTGAAGAGTGGGATATGTGTTACTCACATAATTAAAAACAAGGGCTAGAGAGATAGCTCATTGATTAAGAGTGCTGGCAGAGGATCCAAGTTGGATTCCCAGCACACACCAACATGGTGTCTCACAACTATCTGTAACTCCAGTCTCAAACAATCTAGTGCCCTCTTCTGGCCTCCACAGACACTCCATGACTATAGTGGACAGACATATATCCAGGCAAAACACCCACACACATAAAATAAGTTTAGAAATAATAAAGTTAAAATCTGAAATTAAAAGAATTTTTTTTATTTTAGTTTTTTCGAGATAGGGTTTCTCTGTGTAGCCCTGGCTGTCCTGGACTCACTTTGTAGACCAGGCTGGCCTTGAACTCACAGAGATCCGCCTGCCTCTGTCTCCCAAGTGCTGGGATTAAAGGCGTGCGCCACCACCGCCTGGTTTAAAAGAATATTTCTAAAGCAGGGGAGAGGAAGCAGTGAGATGGGTCAGCAGGTGAACACAGTGGCCACCAAGTAAGTCACCTAGTAACCTGACTCCAGGTCATGACGAAAGAACAAAACCAGTTCCAGAATGTTGTCCTCTAACCTCTACATGTGCGCCCTGGCCTCATTCCATACATATGCTCACACACAAATAAATGTTAGCTTTAAAGAACAATTGAAGACATTAACTTGAAAAACTGGGTGAACAGAAGCCAGGAGTTTGTGGGTTCTGGAAAGAGAGAACGAACGAGTAGTCCGGTCAGAAGGAAGATAGCAAACAAAGATGGAGGAACAAGGTGAGAGGTCTGAAGGAAAACAAAATAAACAGTGCACTTGAGAGACAGAGGCAGGTAGATCTCTCTGAGTCCCAGGCAGGCCTGGTCTATACAGCTCCAGACCAGCCATGGCTTCACAGAGAAACCCTGTCACAAAACAAAACAAAATTCTTGAGACTCCCAGCCAGCCCTAACACTCAAGTGAAAATCCAGACCCAGGAAGATACCTCCACCATCAAGCCTGATGCTCCTACCTCAAGATCAGGGGTCTCAGGCTCCCCCAGGCCACCGCTCACTGAAGAAAGAGGTGGGAGAAGGAACTGCCAGCCTCTCAGGGACTCTGAAAAGGCTGTTTCTGGGAAGGAGGGTCCCAGCTCTGGTTTGTCAGGCTTGGGGGCCAGGAAGTCACAGGCCACGCTTGGCAGTAAGGGTTGCTGGAGTTCTTGTATGCTGGAGTTGTCCATGGCTGTGGAGCCTGTGCTACGGGGTTCCTGGAGACAGGGAAACAAATTCAAATTCCAAAAGTCTTGCCTTCATCCATTGCCCATTGGCTATTGGCTTTGGAGAGATGAGTGAGCTCAAAGCACCCCATACTCATTTAACAAAGAGAAAAACAAACTTCGAGAATAAAAAGGAGGTTACCTAATCCACACAGACAATTCGGGGCCCCAGACGATTAATTCTGAGATTCTCTTTAAAAAAATATATACATATATATACATATTATACATATACTGTAAGGACTGGAGAGATAGCTCAGTGTTTGAGAGTCTGTTTAAGAGTCTGTTTAAGTCTGCTCTTTCATAGGACCCAGGTTCAATTCCCAACACCCACATGACAGCTCACAGCCAACTGTAACTACAGTTCTAGACATCCCACACTGTCAGACATACATGCAGGCAAAACATAAATGTACATAAAATAAAAGTAAATCATTTAAAAGTTACATACCGCCGGGCGGTGGTGGCGCACGCCTTTAATCCCAGCACTTGGGAGGCAGAGGCAGGCGGATCTTTGTGAGTTCGAGGCCAGCCTGATCTACAAAGTGAGTCCAGGACAGCCAAGGATACACAGAGAAACCCTGTCTCGAAAAACAAAAAAAAAAAAAAAAAAAAAAAAGTTACATACCTGTTGCACGCTCATTGTAAACCGTGTCTTACACATTTGTCTGTCCCATGAGCCCTCTCCAGATACACACACACTCCCATCCCAAGGCTCACAGGCCCTTCCCACCCATCCAAGCCAACAGCCTTCCTCCTCTAATCTACACATCTATCCCTCACCCCCAGGGACCCAGGAACTCCACCCGAGTCCACACACACCGAACCCTCAGACTCAGTTTCCCAGGGCCACTGTCACCCAGCCCCTCTCAAGGTAAACCCACACACACCCACATTCACATCCACACCTTGTCGTCTGCCAAAAGTCTCCGTGAACATGTTTGCAAATGACAGCGGCTCCCCTCAAAAACGTGTCTGAGGCCGACAACGTTCTTACGTATCTTTATGCATCCCTGAGCCTCCTTGCACAATCCTCACCCTTGCTGCATTTGAAACCGCAATCAACCCCAACATGCAGAAACCCCCACACCTACCCACCATCGCCACGCTTGTCAGCTCTCATCGCTTCCATTGCACACTTGTCCAACTCGACCCGTGCTGCACCTTGCCCCTTCTCCACCGCGCCCACGACGCCACACATCTCCCCACTGGCCTGTGGCCTTAGCTCACCTGGCTCATAACATCCCCCCGCCCCGCGAAGCTCAGCATATATAGTGTTCACAGTCAACCAGAAAGATCTTTCTCATTCTACGATCCCCTGTCCCAGATCGTTCCAAGCCTAACCCAGGTCATTGCCCAAGGTTCGCCCCCCATCCCTTCCTGGTCTCCGCAACGCCAGGACCCCGGGGGAGGAGTAATGTCCCTATCGCTTCTCCCTCAACGCCTTCGGCCAGGTGCCCCACCTCCTTAGGTATCTATCTCAGGGCGCCCACCTTGCCCTGTCGCCCAGAGATGGGCAAACCTGAAGCCTGCGATCGGGCGTCCGGGATACCCCACGCGGGTCTGAGAGCTGCGGCGCTGCGCTTGATCCTCTGCGCCCCAGCCCCGCAGCGCGCTGGGGAAGGGAGAGGCGGGGCGACAGCTCCTGACTCCGCCCCTCCGCTGCGCCCCGGGAGGGGCCTTGAAGGCGGTCTACTCCGACTCCGGGGTTCCAGGGCCCTCAGCTTCTCCAGTCTGAGCCCTGGCTCAAACCTGTTGGTAGGAAGATATAGCGATCCCTGATTATCAAGGCCTTCCCTGGCTGAACCCCACTTTCCTCACCCATAATGATGCCCCCACCACCACCAATAATAAAACCGGCTACTGCTTTGTGCCTTGTTCTAGGTGCTTTAAACATACACAGCCACAGAACAATTCAGAGACACAGAGAACTGAAGTAACAGATCCCGAGAGCACACAATTTGTTCAATGAGTGCGGATGCTACTCCAGGCCTTGTGCTGGGTAATTTACCTTCAACAGCGCGTTCATTCCCTCACCCCTGCTTGGCAGGTGGAGAAACTGAGGCCAAGACCCTGGCTCCTTTGCTGAGGTAAGCCAACGGAACCAGCGCCAGCAGGCTGTACCCCTAAGGCAGAATTCTTTGCTGACCCCAAGGGAAGGGAAAAAGCTGAGGTAGGAAAGGTGAGTGAGGCTTCCGAGGACAGAGGCCAAGGAGTGGTCCAGGATGGGGTGCTGTAAGCATCCTTCAGTGACTCCGGTGTTGTCCATGATTCAGGGTTGGGCTCTCCACACACGGGTCCTTTGCGGGCATTTCAAGGCACTTGATGTGTGAACTTTGGACCACAGCCTCACCTCTCCAAACCTGAATTTCTTCATTTGAAAACTCAGGACATATGTCCAGCCTCCTAGATGCAATGACATACATATATTTACTTTTAAAATGTTTTTTTTTTCACGTGCTATAGGAAGCACGTATAGATGTCAGAGGACAACTTGCAGGAGTTGTTTCTTTTCTTCCACCAGGTAGGTTCCTGGGATCCAGTCTGGGTCATCAGGCTTAGAAAACTCCCTTTCCCAATAAGTCATTTCAACAGCCCAACATATGGATTTGTAGATATGACAACAAACGACCACACATTTATCCAAAGCTTGGGAAAGGAAGCGTCTTGAACACGTGTAATGTGTTTATCGATGTTATTATTCATAATTCATGTCCAACTGATGAACTCTCCTGGCCCTCCAAGTCACCTCCTCCTTCAGGAAGCCCACCCAGCTTGCAGCGCCTGTTTTTCTTGCAGCCCTCCGTCTGGCCAGACAAGAGGATTCCCTGGCCTGATGTGGGGCCATGGAGTTCCCTAGCTCTAGGGTGTCAGGGAACTTTGCCAAGAGTGCAGACATTCAAGTTGGCACTGGCCCCACTCCCAGGGAGAGCAGATGGTGTCTGGGAGAGCAATGGCTCAGCCTGGGTTTCTGACAGGGAGACCCACGGGAGGGGCAATGCCAGAGGCAGAGGACAGGATGGTTTTCACCAGAAGGTATTTACTAGCTTCTTCCTCTTACTCTAGATGTCTTTTCCACCATGTTAAAAAAAAAAACAAAACCGCGAGCATCTTCTGTTTATGTGCTGCCCCTGCCTGTTTCCATCAGCATCAGCTCCAGTGCGCCTGGGATTTATTCTCTTTCGTTCAGGGTTGTGCCTCGTGCCTGAAACAGTGCCTGACACAAAGTAGGCCTTCCTTTTAGGCTCATGAGATGAGGGTATAAATTCCTCATTTTTCCATCAGGTCACTGAGCTCAGTGACACCCCGGTCCTCCTCTTGCCATTCCAGTGGTGAATTTCTGTCAAGTTACAACTGTGGCTACCATTAGCCTTGTAGAGTCTGCCCAGCCCACCTCACCTCTTCCAGGAGGCCAGGAAAGGCTTGGGTCTTATTTCTTATTGTGTGACAGGCCTAGGATGTGGAGAGAGAAAGAAAGAGAGAGAGGTGTGTGTGTGTGTGTGTGTGTGTGTGTGTGTGTGTGTGTGTGTGTG
>CAJQZJ010026257.1:1809445-1832768 GCA_907164525.1 Lophiomys imhausi | reverse complement strand
CAGCCCCTCACTGGGGGATTCTAGGCAGGGGCTCTACCACTGAGCCATGCCACCAGCCCCTCACCGTATATTCTATGTCCCCTGACATGATGCTCACAAAATGCAGTGTCACATCTATGCTTTTCCTGCTGCATCATTCAAATCCAATGATAAAAATCATGAGGCAGGGTTGGAGATGTAGCTCAGTTGTAGCGTGCTTACCACTCAGGAACTGGGTTCACTCCCCAGCATTGCAGACAAGTAGGGATGGTAGTGCACACTTGTAATTCCAACCTTCAGGAGGTAGAGGCAGGGGGATCAGGTCAAGGTTGTTCTCTGTTACCCGGGAAGTCGAAGGCCAGCTTGGGAAACAAAAAATAAAAAGAGTTGGGGAGGGGCTGGAGAGATGGCTCAGTGGTTAAGAGCACTGGCTGTCCTTCCAAAGGACCCAGGTTCAAATCCCAGCACCCATATAGCAGGTCACAGCTGTCTGTAATTGCTGGGTGTGGTGGCACACGCTTTTAATCCCAGCACTCGGGAGACAGAGCAGGCAGAACTCCATGAGTTTAAGGCCAGCCTGGTCCATAAAGTGAGTCCAGGACAGTTGAGACAGACAGAGAAACCCTGTCTCGAAAAAAAAAATTACTTTTCTATTGCTGTGATAGAGCACCATGACCAAGACAAGTTATAAAAGAAAGAGTTTAATTGTGCTTATAGAGTTCCAGAGGGTTAGAGTCTATGATGGAGTAGTGAAAGCATGGCAGAATGGAAGTGCCTGGAGCAGCACCTGAGAACTCACATCTTGGTCCACAAGCAGGAGTCAGAGAGTGCTAACTCAATATGGCATGAGTCTTTTGAACCCTTCAAGCCCCCAGTAACATGCTTCCTCCATCAAGGCCACATTTCCTAATCCTTCCCAAACAGCTACCAACTGGGAACCAACTATTCAAATGCTTGAGAGAAACCACCTCATATATTTTCCTCCCGATTTTAAGATTTTCTTTTTAGTTAGGTGTGGTGGCGCACACCTTTAATCTCAGCATTCAGGAGGCAGAGGCAGGTGTATCTCTGTGGGTTTGAGGCCAGCCTGGTCTACAAAGTGAGTCTAGGACAGCCAGGGTAGCTAGAGAAACCAACCCTATGTGGTGGCTCTTCTGGATCTGGAGTCACAGGCAGTTGTAAGCTGCTGAACGCGGGTGTTGGAAACTGATCTCAGGTCCTCTGGAAGGGCAGCAGGCACTTCGTTAACAACCGAGCCCTCTCTCCAGCCTACTTCCTAATTCCTGTGGGTCTTTGTCCTGAACAGAATATTTCCATTCTGAGGAAACAGTTATCCAACCTATCTACAGCCTCCACAACCGCCACACCTTGCTTTTTTTTCATATCAGGTATATTCAGCTTATGAAATTCATCAAGATGCTCATTTATTACTTGTGCACTTTTCTGTACAAAATACTGAGAAAATGTTATTTTTGAAAAGGGTTTTTTAAAACCTTCTGTTTCCAAGATGAGTCAGTGAGTGAGAAAAGCAAGATGTGAAGCCCTGTTAAGGCTGCCATAGAAAACAATATGGTTGCTCCTCTAAAATTTTAAAAAAGAATTAACACATGGTTCCAAAGTCCCGCTTCCAG
This sequence comes from Lophiomys imhausi, assembly GCA_907164525.1. Lineage (NCBI taxonomy): Eukaryota > Metazoa > Chordata > Mammalia > Rodentia > Muridae > Lophiomys > Lophiomys imhausi. The sequence goes on along the minus strand of CAJQZJ010026257.1, from coordinate 1,831,158 downwards.
GATACACCCAGAACATCTGAAAAGAGAGTCTCAGAGAGGCTGCATGTCACAGCAGTGGCATCCCCAACAGGGTACTGGGGCAACAGAAATATTGTCTACCTGAATGAAATGTGAAGTGTAGTTACAATGAATGTGCAGTGGCATTCCATGGAGGAAAATTCTGACACATGCTCACAATATGGATGAACTGTGGGACAGTATTACTGAATGAAATGAGTCAATATAAGAAATACTGCATGGCTGAACTGGAGAGATTTCTCAGTTGTTAAGAGCATATACTGCTCTTGCACAGAACTCAAGTTTGGTTCTCAGCACCCTTAGTGGGCGCTCAGTGCCTCCTGTAACTCCATCTCCAGGAGACCAGATGCCCTCTGCTGGCCTTGCCAGGCACTACATGCACCTGGGGCACAGATCACAGATCCCATACAATTAAAAACATTTTTTAAAGCAAATAAATGCCTGGCATGAGGGTGCAGGCCTTTAATCCCAGCACTCAGGAGGCAGCGGCAGGCAGGCAGATCTCTGTGAGTTCAAAGCCAACCTGGTCTACAAAGCGAGTTCCAGGACAGCCAGGGTTATTACATAGAGAAACCCTGTCTAGAAAAGAAAAAAAAAAAAAAAGGCAAAAAACCAAAAAAGGTGGTGTTAGTGTTGGCAGCACATACACTAAAAATTGGAAGGGAAAAAAAAAAAGGTGGGTAGTATCTGAAGGACAACCTTGGTTGGAGACTTAGATTCTGGTCTGTACATGTGCAGCATACACCCAAATTCTCTCTCTCTCTCTCTCTCTCTCTCTCTCTCTCTCTCTCTCACACACACACACACACACACACACACACACACACACACACACACCACACGTTCTTGTTTAGGTTTTGTTTTCTTTTCTTTTTTTTTTGGAAAGTGGCCTGGAACTCAGTCGATAGCCCAGGCTGGCTTTGAACTTACAGCGATCCTCATGTTTCACCATTCAGTCTCTCATGTTACACCATACACATCATTAAATGTTTTTAATTTAAAATTTTGTGTCCTTGTGAAAAAAAATTTAAGAAAACAAGGGAGGTTTTTTCCCCCAAAGGGCTTCTTCCTTTCTTTTTGTATGATTTATTTTTATTTGTGTATGCCACATGTGTGTGGGTCCTCTGGGAAGCCAGAAGAGGGCGGTCTCCCCGGAGCTGAATGCTGAGAATCGAACTCCAGTTCTTTGGAAGAGCAGCAAGCAATCTTGCTGAGCCATCTCTCCAGCCCCATCCTCTCGTTTATTCTTACCCTACCTTCTTTGTTCAAAATCATCTGTAATAGCCGGGCAGTGGTGGTGCACGCCTTTAATCCCAGCACTTGGGAGGCAGAGGCAGGCGGATCTTTGCGAGTTCGAGGCCAGCCTGGTCTACAAAGTGAGTCCAGGACAGCCAGGGCTACACAGAGAAACCCTGTCTCGAAAAACCAAAAAAAAAAAAAAAATCATCTGTAAGAATGAACTTTGCAGTAGTTCTGAGGAACTTGGATTTCTTAGTCCTTGAGAACACTGCGGGAGCACGGAAGAGAAAAACCCACTTCCCAACTTCTCTAGTGTCAGAAAACAGATATCCGCCTTTTCCCTCCAGCTACAACACAGAGAGATGCCCAGGGTGGGAATTTCCTATAGGTGTTTATTAGGTGCCAGCCGACTCCACTCTGATTATGGTCCTGAACAGGAAAGGTGTTCTGTTTGTTTGTTTGGTTTGTGGTTTTTCGAGACAGAGTTTCTCTGTGGAGCCCTGGCTGTCCTGGACTCTCTTTGTAGACCAGGCTGGTCTTGAACTCACAGAAATCCGCCTGCCTTTGCCTCCTGAATGCTAGGATTAAAGACGTGTGCCACCACGCCTGTCTCTTTTTTTTTTTAATTTATTTTTATTTCATGGGTGTTGGTGTTTCGTCTGCACGTATGTCTGCGTGAGGAACTGGGGTTACAGACAGCTATGAGCTGGGTGCTGGGAATTAATAGGTCCTTATGAAGAACAACCAGCGCTCTTAACCGCTGAGCTATCCCTCCAGCCCCGAGACCCCTTTTTTTAAGGAAGCAAACTGCATCGATAGATTTGCTTATTGTGTGAAGAAGAAACGGAGAGGAAACAGTTGGAGCTCAAACTTCCTCAACTGAAGATGGAGCAGCCCCGCCACGCCCCCCACTCTGGGCTGCAACTTGTCGGCGGGAGAGCTAGAACCACGCAGTTTTCCCAAAAAGGTACCAAGAGACCATGTCCATCATAACTACGCCCCGCCCCCAGAGGGCAGCTCTAGCACCAATCAGCGCGTAGGGCGGGCGCCGGGGAGGAGCCTGCTGTTGCCCCAGCAACAACTGGGGCACCCGAGGAGAGCGTGACAGCGGAGGTATCTGTACCTCAGATCTCCCTCCGCCCGGAAGGACCCGGGCGAGGCGCGAGACTAGCCTCAACGACGCCCGCAAAGAGGAGGAGGCCAGGCCCATGAACTACCCTCCCCGCGGCAGCTTTCGTTGCTAACGGTCAAGTACGCGGAGGTAGGAATAACGCATGCGCCACGCCTAAGGGTGGGGCGAAAGCAGCCCTGCACCCTGACGCATGCGCCTTTTAAAGCTAGGCTGAGCTGCCGCGAAGGGGCGGGGCCTTGCGCGTGTGGGCGGGGCCTTGCAGCCGCGAAGGGGCGGGACTTTCTAAGGGTCTGAGCCTTGGTTTATTTGTGCAATCTCCTCGTGCCTGTCGGTGTCTTCCCCGTTTTTCTTGGACTTTCCTGGGGAGGTGGCTTGTGTCGGTGGTGAAGACCACATTGTCAGTGGGTTGGTGGATTTAGCTTGGAATCACAGTGCTGCTTTTGATAGACTTCAGTTTTTCCCAGCTGTCATGGAAATAATACACTTACCTCACAGGGTTGTGATCGAATTTTTCCCTTCCTAGAGCCATGGCTGAATTGCACGTGATCGGGCAGATCATTGGGGCCACCGGTTTTTCGGAAAGCAGCCTTTTCTGCAAGTGGGGTATCCACACAGGTATCCTCCTCAGGCCTGGTTCATCTCCCAACCAATACCCAGTCACTTACCCCAGCCTAAGTCTCCATGTTCTTTCTCCATTCTCCAATGAACTCTTGCCTCAGACCATACTGTCTGCTTTTTTTTTTTTAATCCTTTTCTTTCAAGTTCTCCCACCCTCTGAAAACAAACACATCCCTAAGGATACTGGGCTGCAGTATCCTTATGCACACACTTCTAGTCCCCAGGCAGTAGACAAACTGGATGTGGTGATGCACATCTGTAATTCCAGCAAGTCTGGGAGCAACCTGGGCTGCATGGCAAGTGACCCTGCCTCAAAGAAAAGAAAAGAGCACACAATAATTGCAAGATCATTTTAAGTGCTAAGAAGAAAAGAAACGGGGTGGCGTAATAGGGGATGATTTGGGACAGGGAGGTCAGAGATCAGAGAAAGCCTTTCTCTGCAAATGGCGCTTGAACTGGGTCCAGGATGAAAAAGGCCAGAAATAAGAGCATCCAGTAGCAGACCTTTCCAGTCAGAAAGAACAGCCACTGCCAAGACCCTGAGGCACGGGAGCAGGAATGGGACCAGTGATGCTAGAGACCAGTGATGCTAGAGAGTAGTGAGGGAAGGGGAAGAATAGTGGGAAATAAGCTCAGAGGAGTGACAGACCACACATGGGGATTTGTGCTGTCACTGAGGAGTCTGAAAGCTGGGGTTAGGTGGGTGGGATTTAGAATCCCTAGAGCAGATGAAATGAATGTGTTTCCTAGAGCCTTTAGCACTCAGTATGTGGTGGACACTATTTTTTTTTAAGATTTATTTATTGTATGTATATGAGTGCTCTATCTGCATATACACCTGCAGCCAGAAGAGGGCATCAGATCACATTGTGGATGGTTGTGAGCCACCATGTGGTTGCTGGGAATTGAACTCAGGACCTTCGGAGGAGCAGCTAGTGCTCTTAACCCCTGAGCCATCTCTCCAGCCCCTGTGGACACTATTTTTGTTACTCCTCATTAGGGTCATGATGTGCTTTCAGATGGTACCTCGTCTCTTCTTAGCCTTTGAACTGGGCCTCTAAATGTGGGGTGCAAATAGTAAGGAAAGGATGCTGGGAATCCCATCACTTGGGGAACATAGGCAGGAGGATCAGAAGTTCAAGGTCATTCTCAGCTACATAAGAGGTTTGAGGCTAGCCTTGGCTTGTGAGACCTTGTCTCAAAAAAGGAAGATATTGGTGCTTGGAATACAGCTCATCAGTAGAGTATGTTGCCATGTACAGACAGGACTCTGAATCTCATCCCCAGCAGCATACCTAAAGATTAGCCAATGAATAATATCTCAAGAGTTAATACTCAGGGCTGGAGAGATGGCTCAGCAGTTAAGAGCACTGCTCTTCTAAAGGACCCAGGTTCAAATCCCAGCACCCACATGACAGTTCACAGCTGTCTGTAATTGCCAGGCATGGTGCTACACACCTTTAATCCCAGCACTCGGGAGGCAGAGGCAGGCAGATCTCTGTGAGTTGAAGGCCAGCCTGGTCTACAAAGTGAGTCCAGGACAGTCAAGGATACATAGAGAAACCCTGTCTCGAAAAACCTAAAAAAAAGAGTTAATACTCCATACCTGCTATGAGTCTTCTAAAAAATTGTGAGATTGTATTATTTACCACTTACTTTTTAGATAGGGAAACAGACAGAGAAAAGCAACTTTCCTAAGATTACACAGGCAAAAGAAGGTAAGACTGGGAGCAGGGCATCATAGCCCATTGTTAGAGCACTCTTGCATATTTAATGCTCTAGGTTCCATCCCCAACACTGCAAAATAAAGAATAGATATATGAATAGTGCCAGGATCTGTTTGTCTATCTATTTATTTATTGGTCTGTTTTCTGAGACAGGGTTTCTATGTGTAGTAGCCCTAGCTGTCCTTGGAACTGGCTTTGTAGACCAGGCTGGCCTCAAACTCACAGAGATCCACCTGCCTCTGCCTTCGGAGTGCTAAGACGAAAGGGGTGCACCACCATGCCTGGATTTGCTCTCTCTCCATGCTCTTTATCCTGCTCCAATTTCCCTTTAGAGACTGGGACACAGGCAGCAGCCCATGCTGACCTGAAACTCATCAGGCAGTCGGAAAACCTCAAACAAACCCCCAAGTACTGGGATTTCAGGCGTACACTGCTAGTGCCAAGGTCTGAATCCAGATCGATATTTGGCTCTAGAGCCTACACTGTGTAACTCCCTCTCCCAAATGCCAGGGGAAGACAATTGTAGCCACAGTGGGTCCCCTTCCTGGAGGCTGCTCATCTCCTCCAACCTTATATATCCTGATTTTCATTACAGGGGCTGCATGGAAGCTCCTGTCAGGAGTGCGGGAAGGCCAAACACAGGTAGACACACCCCAGATAGGGGATATGGCTTACTGGTCCCACCCCATCGACCTTCACTTTGCTACCAAAGGTCTCCAAGGTGAGTACAGGATGGGAGGAGTGGGACCGGCCAAACTAGGAAGAGTGGGGGTTGGAATCCCATAGCTGTCCTCCCCGCTCTCCATATTGTGTAAGTCCCTTTCCTGGCACAGCCTCTAGAGAGGTGGATTTGAGTTCTCACCCAAGCCATAAAAATCTCTAGGCCTGTGGAATGTGACAGAGGTTGGGGTGGGAGGAGGTATCAGGAAGTGGGGTGTCACACTGGGGGGGGGGAGACTGTCTTTGAGTAAAGGGCAGTGAGGAGACTGGGAAGGGTAAAAGAGAGCTAGATGGGGAGGAGAGGGGCGGGAAATGGACCAGTTGCTGTTGCTCACCAGGGCCGAGGGCAGAGGCCCTGCTCAAAGGGGAAGTGAGTATATGAGGGAGGAGGGGATCACATCAACACAGCTCTTCTGGTTAAAACACAGCAGATTCTGGGAAATGGCCTGGGCCTTTCAGCAATACCAGTACTGATGACTGAGCCTATCTGAGCCTGTCCAGCTTGAGCAGGGATATCCCCAATGAACACAGGACGCACTAAGCCCTGTCTTCAGGGTTTCCATTCTAGGTAGAAGAGAGACCTGCACAGAGGCCATGGGAACCCAGAAGTCCTCTCTGGTTGGTCACATGACCTGAGAGGGCAGAGAGGCTAGAGCTCTGCTGTAAAGGGCCAGAAGTAGGCCCAAGGACAAAGACAGAAGAGAGTGGAGGCAGAGAACTGGAGCTAGGTAGGAGCCTTGGGATGAAGAGTGACCCAGGTATTTGATGACTGTGGGAGAGGAAGACAGTGGGGGTTGAGGTGGCAGGGAGCAGAACAAAGGGCCTCGGCTGGAAAAGAGCTAAAGCCATTTCTTGAAGGCTCTGGGGAGCCCAGGAAGAAATGGATGGGTCTGATTCCGCATTTGAACAATCTTACTGGTTTCTGTGTGGATTATATGTTGGAGGGTGAGGCAGTCTTCAGTCAGGCCTTACTTAGACTGGCTTCCTCCCTGATTTCTTTCTTCTTAGTCTCTCATTCTGCTCACCAACAAATCCTGTTGGCTCTAAAAATCCCACTTGAAACACATGCTAACTTCCATGTCTCGACCCCTCCCCGCTCTGTGCCCGCTCTGTCCTTGTCTCACCTGGACCTTTAGCACCTTCAGTCTTCACTGTGCTCCCAGACCCAGGTCTCAGGGTTTGGCACCCCACAGGACTCTGGGAGGGCCTAAATATGACCATGTACAGAGCCTTCCCTGGCATCACATGGCCCTATGTAATCTAGCTGTCACCTCTGTCCTTTCTTGCCATGACTCCTGTTCTATCCACATTGGCCCCACAGGCTAGCTCCTACTTCAGAACTTTTATACTGGCAGGGATCCCTCATCTCATATCTAGATAGCCCAGTCCTTTAGGCATTTATATACATGTTGCATTCTGCTTGGTTTGTTTGCTTTTCAGATAGTCTCAGAACATAGTCCAGGCTAGCCTGGAACCTCAGAATTTCAAGTGTGCACCAAAATGTCACCCTTCCAGATACAGTCTTCCTTTATCCCCGTGGTTGCCCTAGACTCATTGTGTAGCCCAGGCTGGCCTTGAACTTATGGGATATCCTCTTGCCTCTACCTCCCAAGTATTGGCATTACATCTGTATTACAGGGGGGCACAGCCCCAAATGTCACCTTCTTTAGTAAAGCTTCCTTTAACCACCCCCTTCCATAACTACATCTCCCCCCTCCTTGTTTTCCCTCAGAGCAGTTATCACCATCTGACATACCCTGTAATTTACGTATTTACTATGTTGGTTGTCTAGAATGTCAGCTTCACAGAGCAGGAATTTTTGTCTGCCTTGTTCATTGGCTGTGTCCCCAACTTCTAGAACAGGGTAGAAGGGGAGACGGGCTGCTTCTCCAAGCACTTTGACTCTCAGACTGTGCTTAGAAACCTAATGAAGGGGAGAGGTGGATTGCACTGGGGAAAAAGAGAAACCTGAGTCAGGTGGGGGAAAACAAAGCAGGGTGGTGAGGAGAGAGGTAGGAAGGGGTCTATAAGCTGTGAGGGCCTGGGAGAGCAGTGGTCTCCACTCACAGGGAGAGAAAGGACATCACAAAGGGAGATCAGCAGGGCCTAAACTTAAAGGCCTTTTTACACTCAAGAGATTCCATTTTGTCCTGTGGCACAGGGGAGCCACGGAAGGGTTTTGAGCAGGATAGTAATGTGGATTTATACAGATCGCTGTGACTATGTGGAGTGGATGGGCATGGGAACCCTGAGAGGAAATTAAGGCAGAAGGACTGGGCCAAGGTCTCTAGTGGTTTCAAGGAGGTGGGACCCTAGGAGCAGGTAGCTGCTTCCCTTCACCTCTCCTTTGACCTTTCGTTCTCTTCTGACCCGTCCTGTCCTCAGGTTGGCCTCGAGTCCATCTCCAGGTGTGGTCTCAGGACAGCTTTGGCCGCTCCCAGCTCGCTGGCTATGGCTTTTGCTATGTGCCAAGCAGCCCGGGCACTCACCAGCTGGACTGCCCTACATGGAGGCCCCTGGGCAGTTGGCGAGAGCAGCTAGCACGGGCCTTGGTGGGTGGTGGCCCGCAGCTGCTGCACGCAGACACCATCTACAGCGGGGCCGACCGATACCGCCTTCACACGGCCGCAGGCGGCACAGTGCACCTTGCTATCGGCCTGCTGTTGCGCCACTTTGAACGCTACGGTGTGGAGTGCTGAGGGACTCGATGGCCAACCAACCACCATCATCCACAGCCCTGGGCCCCCCTGAACACAGGATGGCACAGCAGTCAAGAGCGTGGACTCCAGAGACTGTCAGTCCTGACCTCACCCATGTTCTACTAGAACTGCAAGGCCAGGAACTCCCCTGGGGCCCAGGCTCCACTGAACTACCGGGCATTAAGTCTGCGAGTTACGAGGGCTCAAGGAGAACCTGCTGTGTGGCACGTGGGGAGCACGTAATAAAAGTGTGCATTTCTCATGGGTACGGTGCTCCTTGTACCCACTGCAGCCCACTTAGGTCTGTTTCATCCTCCCTCCTCCCTGACCTCTTCCTTAGCAGACACAAAGACTGCCCCTGCCTTCGCTCTCAGCATCGTAGGTCCCCATCTCTACTATCTCCTCTGGGACCTTATATTCTTATGAAGTTCCCATTTTCCCATTGATAAGGATCAACCCCCCAAAGCCACGGGGGACGCTTTGGTCACCCACAGGCTTTGGTGGTGCTCGGCCGCCAGGAGGCAGCACCCTGGAGGTGGGGCGGGGCCGAAGGGACCCCCCTCGGAGCCCGCCCACGCTAGATGAAGACAGTGCCCCCCCTTGTCCTCCCCCTGGGGCAGCCCCCGCCCAGCGCGCGCTTCCTGGGTGGGGCCGGGGCGGCTTCAAAACCCCCGCCGCCCGAGCCGGTCCCGCCGCCGCCGCCCTTCGCGCCCCAGGCCGTCCCCCTCCTCCTCCCGCCGCGGATCCTCCAGACAGCGAGGCCCCCGGCCGGGGCAGGGGGGACGCCCCTTTGGGGCACCCCCGGCTCTGAGCCGCCCGCGGAACCGGCCTCCGCTCGGAGCGGGCAAACGAGCAGCCGAGGAGCCTTCCGAGCCCCCGGAGTCTGAGACCAGCTGCGGCGGCCGCCGCCGCCGCCGCCACTGCGGGGAGGAGGGGGAGGAGGAGCGGGAGGAGGGACGAGCTAGTTACGAGAAGAGGAAAAAAGTTTTAAGACTTTTCCGCTGCTACTGGGAGCCGGAGACGCGGGGACCGCTTGGCGTTGCGCTGTCCCTCGAGGAGGCAGGACCAGGGGACTCCATTCCGCCCTGCTCACCGTCGTGGACAGTCGCTCGCTTCACGGCGTTCCTCAGACGCCCCCATTCCGGACCAGCCCTCGGGAGCCACAAGCCCCGCCTCCCGCGAAGACTTCACCCCAAAGCTGGGGCGCACCCCTTGCACGCTGCCCTCCCCCCAGCCTGCCTCCTGAGTCCCCCCGCATCCCAGGACCCTCTGTCCCTCGGGAAGCCGATCTCTCTCAGACCGGCTGGCAGCAGCTCCCCTATTTAAAAGACACCCACTTTTTGGTCCCAGGGAGCGCTCATTTCGATTTTTATCCCCGGTGGCATACCGAGACACCCTGTGTCAGAGGCTCACCGCTACTCGGGCTGTTTTCTCCCTCAACCTCAAATTATTCAGGACTCTCTCCTACCTTTCCTCGGGATAACCCCCCCACTCCCCCCCCCCCCCCCCTCCACCACCCCTGCAGGGACGGGGCCCTCGCATCCCACCTTTGCTCGGGATTCGCGCTCTCCTCAGTGCCGCGGGGCGCCGCCTCCCCCATGCCGCCCCCGGGGCTGCGGCTTCTGCCGCTTCTGCTCCCGCTCCCGTGGCTACTGGTGCTGACACCCGGGAGGCCAGCCGCGGGACTCTCCACCTGCAAGACCATCGACATGGAGTTGGTGAAGCGGAAGCGCATCGAAGCCATCCGTGGCCAGATCCTGTCCAAACTACGGCTCGCCAGTCCCCCGAGCCAGTGGGAGGTGCCGCCCGGCCCGCTGCCAGAGGCCGTGCTCGCTTTGTACAACAGCACCCGCGACCGGGTGGCCGGCGAGAGAACTGACCCGGAGCCCGAGCCGGAGGCGGACTACTACGCCAAAGAGGTCACCCGCGTGCTAATGGTGGACCGCAACAACGGTGAGCCCGGAGGGGCCCGGGGAGCCGGGAGGGAGCACACAGGGGGCGCCGGAGTGCAGGGGTCACCGGGAGGAAATTACCGGCCCGAGGAAACTGGCTGGAGGAAGGAGACCAGTGTGTGGGTGTCCCAAAGAGGATGGCGTTTAGTCCCTACCCAAGGTGTCTGGTCTTGGAGAGGAAGAGACATCGGGCGAAAGTGGACCTCTCCTAGAGGGAGTTAGGATCGTGCGGAGAGTCCTCTCTGAGAGAGGATGAGCATTTGGCAGGTTTTGTTTTGTTTCGAAAGTCTCGTGGCGCTTAAAAATGCAGGGCTCATTGGGTTCCCTTTCCAGAAAGGTAGAGCCCGGCTCAGGAGAATGGAAGGCCAGCAATTGGGAACGGAGAGGCATTGTGGAAAGCCGACCCAAGACCGGGTCGTGGGATGGAAAGAAGAGATTCAAAGAGAGAGAAGCTAGGGGATGAGAACCCTAGATAGAACTGCCAGATAAAGTCTCTAGTGGACTCACTTCCAGAAGGCACCCGGCGCACGCTGGATAGGGGGATCTGTGGAGTCACTGTGAGGTTGCAAGTGATGAATTAACTGGGAAAGGGAAGCGAAATTGTTGGGAGGCGGAGGCTAGAGGGAGAGGAGGGGAGAAGGTGCGGAAAATGAGCCCGGAGGTGTCACGGGTGTTTTGCTTATGGGCGTCAAAGAGCACGCGCGCGCGAGCAGGCAGGCGGAGCCCAGTGGAGGCAGCAAGCGAGTCCTCAAGAAATCTAGAATACTGGTCCATCCGAAAGGAGTTATGAAAGAAGGCAGACTGGGGTGGGAAGGTGGCCCCGCGAGGCAAGCGGGCAGGTGGAGCAGGGATACCGTGCCATCCAGGCGTGAGTGGTGAGCGCCCCTCGCCTGTGCGTGGAAGGGAGTGAGTGGCTGAGCCCTAGGAGTCGAGTCCTAGGGGAGCGGCTAGAGGGAGGGGAGAGCCAGTCTGCAAAATCCAAATGAGAAAACCGAGTCGGTAAGGGTGAGAGAGAGCCCCACGTGGGTGCCACGCGCGTGGGGAGGAGCTTGCACTTCCTGAGGGGGTAAGAGGACCCCACAGAGTTGAACGCTGGCAGGCTTTACCTCCAGAGTCCTAGTTCCTTCTCCGGGAGGCTGGGGAAAACCCAGCGTCCGGTCGCCTTGCCCTCCTCCCTTCCCTTTCCTTCCCGTGCCCGGGAGGAGGGGAGGCGGGGATCGCGCGCGGTGCCTGGGGCGAGACGGGGCAGGTCTGGATCCCGCCCTCCCTAGGCTGTTGTCTCCCGCCCTCCTCACCCCAGCAGTGGGTGGGGACACTCACGGCCACGCCCTGTCGGCACCCACACGGGACCCAGGCATCCTGTGTGACATGGGAGCTTTAGATGTCAGTAGCCCCTCCAGGTTTCACCTTCCTTCCCCGGAGGTGGACTTAGGGGTTCCTTGCACATTGCTGCACCCAGTTGTGGCTCAAGACTAATGACACCACTCCCTAGCCGCTACTCAAAGTGACCTTTTCGTTGGAGAAGTCCTTTCCTCCCTCCTCAGACTGTATTTCTTCTCATATATCTCTTCCGGCATGTGCCTCCCCATTTCCGTGTTTCCCCTCCCACATACGTATTCATCTCTGTGTCACTCCACCCCCCCCCCCCCCCCCCCCCCCCCCCCCCCAACCCTTCCTGCCCCCCTATCTCTCCCCTATCTGGTACCCCCAGCTGAGATGCCACCCTTCCATTGTGGTTTGCTGAGTAACAACTGGACCGACAATAGAGACCCTAGGAGAAAGGAGGAACAGGGAAGAGGTGTCCTCCGTCCTTCACCAAAGTCTAGGACACCGTCTAATCCCCACTGCAGGAAGCCAAAAGTCCTAGTTGATGCAGGAATTCAGGATTTTACCCCTTCATCCCCCAGCCCTAGGAAGCCCTCTAGTGAATGGGAGTCCCATCATTCAGTCGTTCTTACCTAGAAATCCACTTCACCGCTAACTGGCCTGGGACTGGGCTAAAGGAGAAAGTAACTAAAGGCTGATGATAATAACATCACTGGCCAGGAAGTAGTAGAGTTTAGGAACTGGAGTCTGGGGGGCCGGAGAGATGGCTCAGCAGTTGAGAGCACTGACTGCTCTTTCAGAGGACCAGGGTTCAATTCCCAGCACCTACATGGCAGCTCACAACTGTCTGTATATGTACACGCATGCAAAATACCAATGCACTTTTAAAAAGTAATAAATAAACCAGGCACGGTGGCTCATGCATTTAATCCCAGCGCTCGGAGGCAGAGGCAGGCGGATTTCTGTGATTTCGAGGTCAGCCTGGTCTACAAAGTGAGTCCAGGACAGCCAGAGGAAAAAAAGTAATAAATAAATTATTTTTTAAATTTAAATTTTATTTTACATGCATTGGTGTTTTTGCCTGCATATATTTCTGTGTGAGGGTGTTGGATCTCGGGAACTGGAGTTATAGGCAGGTGTGATGGGTGCTTGGAATTGAACCCAGGTCCTCAGGAAGAGCAGCAGCAAGTGCTCTTAACCACTGAGCATCTCTCCAGCCCCTAAATAAATTATTTAGGGAAAAAAAAAAAGACCACAGTCTGCAGGCAGAGTGATCCATAACTGTAATCCCAGCACCAGGAGATAGAGACAAAAGGACTTCAAGACCATCCTTGGATGCAAAGTGAGTTTGAGGATAGCCTGAACTATGAGATCCTGTCTCCAGAAACAAAAACCGATTAAACAAACAACAAAATGGCTCCCTGGAATCAGGTGGCCGGAATCTGCCCATGTTGTGAGGTCTCAATGTCTTTATCTTTGTAAAGTGTTTCAAACGTTATCTTTACTGTTCACTGTATATCCCTCTGACCTTTTTTTTTTTTTTTTTTTGGTTTTTCGAGACAGGGTTTCTCTGTGTAACAGCCCTGGCTGTCCTGGACTTGCTTTGTAGACCAGGCTGGCCTCGAACTCAGAGATCCGCCTGCCTCTGCCTCCCGAGTGCTGGGATTAAAGGCCTGCGCCACCACGCCCGGCCCCCCCTCGTACCTTTTTAAAACAAAACAAAACAAAAAATAGCCAGGCGGTGGTGGTGGTGGTGCATGCTTTTAATCCCACCACTTGGGAGGCAGAGGCAGGCAGATCTCTGTGAGTTCAAGGCCAGACTGGTCTACAAAGGGAGTTCAGGACAGCCAGAACTGTTATACAGACAAACCCTGTCTTGAAAAACAAAACAAAACAAAAAAAAAAAAACCACGGTCTTGATATATATAAGCAGGCTAACTCCCACCGAAGAGCTTCCTGACTCAGTCTCCTGGTTACAGACTTGCACTGGCCAAAATACATATTATTGATGTGTGTGTCATATTTTTAGTTTTTGTCCTGTCTTATCGGATCCTGTAATCCTGGAATTAAATGCTGTCTTACAGTTAAACAGAGGAATTTGCACATCACCGGCTGCACAGTACTTCAGTTACGACCACCTATCTCCTCAAAGATTAGTAAGAGACTGTCCTGGTGGCAGAGCACCTCTCTAGAATCCACCACCAAGGGACTGGTGGTGTGGTTCAGCTGCTAAGCTCCTCCTAGAGCCCCCCAGTTGAGGAGCTGCGTGGGAGTGGCTCAGTGCAAGAGCACCCAACTCCCACAGAAACTGGGGAGACTTTCTGATCCCTCAAATCATGCTGTATCCCTTACTTTACAGCTTTGTTTGAGACGTGGTCTCCTATAGCCCAGGTGGGCCTTGACAGGTGAATACTCCACAGGTCATGGGATGGATAGGACTTATCATGGAGGAAACAAACCCAGAGAGGAGAAAACCTCCCCTGAGGTCAGCCAGCTACAAACATCAGATGGGGGGCTGGAGAGATGGCTCATTGGTTAAGAGAACTGGATGTTCTTCCAGAGGGTTGCCAGAGCCCACATGGCCACTCAAAACCACCTGTAACTCCAGTTCTAGTTGATCTGACACCCTCTTCTACCCTTCACAAGCACCAGACATTCATGTTGCTTTTTTTTTTTTTTTCCAAGACAGGGTTTCTCTGTGTAACCCTGGCTGTCCTGGACTCACTTTGTAGACCAGGCTGGCCTTGAACTCACAGAGATCTGCCTGCCTCTGCCTCCCAAGTGCTGGGATTAAAGGCGTGCGCCACCACACCTAGCAGGCATTCATGTTGTACACACACAACCAAAAAACACCCATATACATAAATAAAATTTAAAGTTAAAGAAGAATAGGATAATAGGGGCTCACAGAGACTGAACCACCAAGCAGAGCATGCATGGGATGGACCTAGGCTCCCTGCACATATGTAACGGATATTCATCTTGGTCTTCATGTGGGGTCCCCTAATAAACTGGGATCCCTTTCCCTTAATTGGGCTGCCGTGTCTAGCCTCACTAACAGAAGATGCGCCTAGTCCTACTGCATCTTGATATGCCAAGGAGGGTTGATATACAAGGGAGGCCTCTCATTCTTTGAGGAGAAAGAGAACGGGGGGGTGGGGGGGAGGAGAGAGGGAGGGACGGAGGTAGAAGGGGAGGCTGCAGCCCTGATGTGACCCCAATGGGGGCTCTCAGGGTCAGAACCCATAGGCTCAGAAGTGGGGTGCCCCTTTTCCTTCCATCCTTGTTACACACCTGATGCCTTCTCCTTCTGCTCCTCCCCACCTAGCAATCTATGATAAAACCAAAGACATCCCACACAGTGTATATATGTTCTTCAATACGTCAGACATTCGGGAAGCAGTGCCAGAACCCCCATTGTTATCCCGGGCAGAGCTGCGCCTGCAGAGATTCAAGTCAAGTGTGGAGCAGCACGTGGAACTCTACCAGGTGAGGCTTTGAGCCTGAGAGGTGAGGCCCAGGCCACCAGTGCTGAGGGGTGGCCAGGTGGCTCAGTTTGAAGGTCTCCATAGCCAGTTGTAGAGGATAGAGTATAGAATGCTGAGTCCCAGGTGCCTTTTTTGGTTTGGTTTTGATTTTTTGAGACAGGGTTTCACTATGGAGCCCTGGCTGTCCTGGAACTCAGTCTGTAGACCAGGCTGGCCTTGAACTCATCTGCCTCTGCCTCCAGAGTGCTGGGATTAAAGGGGTGCGCCGCTATCGCTCAGCAGATCCTAGGGCTTTTGAAAACCCTTAAAGTGCTGCACACCCGCGATCCCACCGCTTGGAATGGAGAAGTAGATGGATCAAAAGTTCGGGTCTACATAGTGAGTCCCGGGCCAGCCATGAGCCTGTCTCTTAAATATATATAAGAGCCTCTCTCTGAAATATATATAAAATAGCATATATATATACATATATATATTTGTTAATTTAGCCATATGTAGTTATATGTCTTGTCTCCAGCTTCTCTGGAGACTGAGGCAGGAAAATCCGTTGAACCCAAGTATTCAAGCACAGCTTAGTCATAATAGTGTAGAGACCCTTGTCCCAGACCAAGAAATTAAGCATTTCAAATGCTGTCATAGTCTCTTACTCAGTAGTCGCTGTTCTGGACTTCAGAAAGGACTGGGTTTGTTTGTTTTTAGGAATATTTCAATTTATTTACATTGCTAAGTAGAGTATGAAACCAAATTTGTAGCTAGTACCAGAGAATGGACTGAACTGTTGGTTTCTCAGTGTAGCGCTGGCTGTCCTGGGACTCGCTCTGTAGACCATGGTGGTCTCAAACTCAGAGATCTGCCTGCCTCTGCCTCCTTAGTGCTGGGATTAAAGGGGTGTGCCACCACTGCCTAGCCAAAAATAACATTTTTAAGCCTGGATGTGTTGGCTCATGCCTTTAATCCCAGCACTTGGGAGACAGAGGCAGGAGGATCTCTGCAAACCAGACAGGCTGTTCAAGGCCAGCCTGGTCTATGCAGTTAGCTCCAGAACAGCCAGAGCTACATAGAGAGACCCTGACTAAAAAATAAGTAAATAAATAAATCACTGTTGGGAAGACTGTTCTGTACATGCATACACAATAATAGTTATAAATAAAGTAATAAAACTGTAAGTAATTAAACAAAGACAACTACCACTCTCCCAAAGGCAGGCTATCAAAACTGCTGAGCTGCCTGCTCAGGAATATGAACAACAACCACTTGTATTGTGGGTAATCCCAGCTGCCATGGCTCAGCATTCCACCATGGAAGACACTGAAGCCTGGAAAGGGAAAGAAGTACCCACAGCTTGCAGAGAATCTAGGGTACAGGCTGAGGTGCATTGTGGTGTCTTGCCCACAGCCTGGGTTATTTTGATCCCAGTCCCAACCCCTGTACCCCCCCTCCAACCCTCTGGTCTGCTTTCTGTTCTCGGAGGCTGTATGTGAGGGTGTAATGTGATGTTTCAGAAACCATGTCTGAGGACTGTCTGGAAGCCAGTTGGTGGGGACAGGCAGCATGGAGTTGCATCCAGAGTATCTGGGGGCCATGATGGCAGCTACCCACTCCTCTTTGCTTTGTTTGTTTCCATTCAGAAATACAGCAACAATTCCTGGCGTTACCTTGGTAACCGGCTGCTGACCCCCACCGATACACCTGAGTGGTTGTCTTTTGACGTCACTGGAGTTGTACGGCAGTGGCTGAACCAAGGAGGTGAGATTGCTTGTCTGCACTGTCCTCCGGTAGGGTCAGCCCTGTTGTTTGTCCTGGCATCACTGTGAGCGTTCCTCACCCCCACACCTGATACTGACATCAAAAAGTACTCCGAGAGTCTCACCGATGGATCAATCCATCCGGGATTCCCTGAACTCTTCCAAGTGATGGTAGGGATACAGCAGTAACCTAAAGAGTCCCTATCCTTGCCTTCAGTAGACCTCACGGTCCTTTGGATAGTTGAAGGAAGAACCAACTTCTAGCTAGGCAGTGATGACTCAGAGTGAAGATGGCTGGAGTTGTTTACTTAGGGGGTGCCTAACTCTGTCTGGATTCCAGGAAGGCTTCCTGGAGGAAAGGGCATCTTAAGTAATGTCAGTGGGATGAATAAAAGCAACCAGGGCAAGAAGATACAAGAGCACCCTGTACCAAGGCTCTGCAGCCCGGGAGACCCTGACATGTCCGTCTGTCCAGGAGGGAACAATCTTCCCTGTCTCTTGTGGGTCCTTCAGTCACAAGGCCCACAAGGTCTTTCCAGACACTGGTGAAGTCTTATCAGAGCCCTAATTATAAATGATTAAGGCCAGGAGGGGATACCTACACAGAGTGGACAGGGCTTGGATGAAGGAAGCCCAGGGTGCTGTGGAAACCCAACAAGGTTAGGATCCAGGAGGGCTTCCTGGATGAGAGTGAATGGGGAGACTCACGGGATGTGTAGTTGAGCCAGGAAGATGATGGGGCTGAGCAGGCTGGCACTAGGAGGAATGTTGAAAACTACTGGACAGATGCCGAGAAGGATTTCTTGTGTCTTAGCTGATGCTAAGTCCGGAGTATCCAGTGCAGGATCTGATATACAGTAGGAGCTTAGAAAGTATCATTGGAATGTGTCCACTCCAGGACCATCTCCCTTGGGCCAGTGATTCAGCTCAGCAGGTAAAGGGGATACTGCCAAGCTTAACGGCCTGAGTTCTAACCCCAAGACCAACTCCTACAGGTTGGCCACTGACCTCCCTGCACACACTGGCACACATGCACCCCCACCCCACCCCACACAGTTAATAAATAAAATGGGAAAAATTTACCAAATTAACAATTCATTATCAAAAAAACCCATCTACCAGTGTAGGGTAGGCAAGCACTTAGCTTAGGTTTGCCTATGCCTGTGGCCCCCGTGTGGCCTTGGCTAAGTCACTTCCCTTTCCTGTGACTAGTTTCCTGGCCTGTAAATTTGAGGAGTTTGAAGATTAAGAGACTTAATGCAGAGTTTAGATCAGGGCCTGGCACCTGCGTTAGGTCTAACTCCCTGCTGTACCCACACGGTTCCTGGCCCTTGGCACCTGGATCATAGTAGATGTTGATTTTTATATGACTGAGGACCAGAGCACAAAGAAAACAGGGATGCCAGGCATCGTGGCACACGCCTTTAATCCCAGCACTTGGGAGGCTGAGGCAGGCAGATCTCTGAGTTTGAGGCCAGCCTGGTCTACAGAGTGAGCTCCAAGATAGCCAAGGCTACACAGAGAAACCCTGTCTTGAAAAAAGGAAGAAAGAAAGAAAGAAAGAAAGAAAAAAAGCAGGGACCCAGTGCAACAGGCATGATGGTTCCCAAGCCTGCTAAAGTCTGTACTTGGGAGGCAGAGGCAGGAGGAACAAGAGTTCAAGGTCATTCTTAGAATTTGAGGCTGACCAGCCTGGACTACATGAGACCCTATCTCAAGAAAATAAGAGGGCTTTGGAGATGGGCCAGTGGGCAAGAGCTTTCTTTTTGCAAGCACGAGGACCTGCGTTCTTCCCCAGCACTCACTCAGGTAAAAAGTCAGGTGGGGGCATAGCATATGCCTGTAACCCCAGCCTTGTTGAGGGTTGGGTGTTGTATGTGTGGAGATAGGCAGACACGCAGCTCTATAACCTTCTAGCCTGGCCAAAGGAGCAGGTACAAGTTCAGAGATCTGTCTCAAGGCAAAACAGTAAAAACAACAGAGGAAGACACCTATCACCCAGCTATGGCCTCTTCATGTTCCAGACACACACAACCATACCACACATGTTCATTCTCGTGTGTGTGTGTGTGTGTGTGTGTGTGTGTGTGAGAAATTTTTGTATATATTCATATATATGTATACATATATATTTTTAAATACAAAGTGAAAGAAAAGGCGAGAGAAGGTTCACCACTGTGCATGTTGTTCTACTGAGAACAATGAAAGACATAAATAGTTGTGCAGAAATGTCAGAGAGAGAGACCCTACCTGCTAGGGAGAAAGTGAAGGGATGTCGCAGTGGGAGGATGTGTCTCTTTCAGAGCCTCTTCAAGGGTTTGATGTTTGAGCTGGGCCCTGAATAAGGGAGAGAAGGGGACAGCCATTCAAAGACTAGGAGCAAGAGTGAAGTGGGCAGGGAGTGGGGAGATACACAGGAAGAAGCCTCTGAGGTTGGCAGCTTCCTGCCTCCTCCCTCAAGATGTGTGAGACATAATCTCAGACTCCTTCCCTCTCCCACAGATGGAATACAGGGCTTTCGTTTCAGCGCTCACTGCTCTTGTGACAGCAAAGACAACGTACTCCACGTGGAAATCAATGGTGAGCTAACTTCCCAGGTCCAGTCTGGTGCCTGGCATGGTCGTGTGCTTGTGTGTGCATGTCAGATCATCCGCCCCTTGCTCAGCCATCCATCCCTCTAAGTGTGTGTGTGCGCGTGCGCGCGCGTCCTTCACCACAACATCCAAACCCAAACAGGGATCAGTCCCAAACGTCGAGGTGACCTGGGCACCATTCATGACATGAACCGACCCTTCCTGCTCCTCATGGCCACCCCACTGGAGAGGGCCCAGCACCTCCACAGCTCAAGGCACCGGAGAGCCTTGGATACCAACTACTGCTTCAGGTAAACTCTGTCCTCCTCTGAGGCTATGTGGGCTGGGGGCCTGACTGCGGCTTGTGGGCTTGTGTGCCACCATTGATGCCTGGTTAGTGCTCTTAGCCTGGAGGGGGTTGAGGACAAGTTCCTGGTTCTGTGGGCAGCTGAGAGTCCTGGAGTGCAGGGTGTTTTTTTTTTTTTTTTTTTTTTTGCTGGAGTATTGCGGTCAGAGAATTCAGGAAGGTTGGCACAAGAGTTAGACATCTGTGTTGGAAGGTTGTCTTGTTGGATTTTAAATTCTTGGCTAGCTGGGCTTCAGCCATGTTGGGATTCTAATGAAAGAAGAATTTAATGTGAGCAATTGGAAGTGTTGATCCCGGGAAAGCGAAAGTGTTAGGATCCTGGTGTTTGGGTTCAGAGTCAGAAGGTGGTATGTGGTGGGTTCCCACACTCTTGGCAGACTGTGGTCTCCAATGCTGGTAGGTGGGAGCCGTGGATACTGGGCTTATAGAGTAGTTAGCATCGAGGGTGGAGGTGGAGCAAGCCAGAATGTGAGTCTCCTGAGGGTCAACACATTTGATCTCGCAGTGCTGCAGCCTGAGGAAGTGGGGAGGCAGAACTTCTGGACATGTAGGCTTAGAAGTGCGGAGTGTGGGAATACAACACTGGAACGTGGGACTCTGAAGGGCCACCATCCTCCGGCGTTGGAAACTGGGGATTCTTGAGCATCCAGAATCGCCGTCCGAATGGCAATCCTTTTTTGCTTGTTATTTTAAAATTACATTTGCGAGTGTGAGTGTGTGTGTGTGTGTAGGCATGTCATCCGTGCCATGACACTTGTGTGAAGGTCGGAGGATAATCCTGGCTGTTCAGTTCTCTCCTCCCACCCATGTATGTCCCAGAGGTGGAGCTCAGGCCATCAGGTTAGGCAGCACCTTTACCCACCGAGCCATCTTGTCATCCCTGCTTTGTTTTGTTTGAGGCAGGATTTTGTTGTGTGCTCCAGGCTAGCCTTGAGTTCACTTCTTTAGCCCAGGCTGGCTTGAATTCTCTGTCCTGGGATTACAGGTGGGAACAACCACCCAGATTCAGAATGGTGGACTCAAACCAACCCCAACACTGCAGACATGACAAAGTTGAAACACTGTTAAATTCTTGCCTAGGATTTTGTTGTTGTCTTTGCTGAGGAAGGAACCCAGTACCTTGGGTTTCCTACCATACATGGTAGGGAAGCATTCTACCACTGAGCCACGCCCCCAGCCCCTCACTGGGAGATTCTAGGCAGGGGCTCTACCACTGAGCCACGCCCCCAGCCCCTCACTGGGGGATTCTAGGCAGGGGCTCTACCACTGAGCCACACCCCCAGCCCCTCACTGGGGCATTCTAGGCAGGGTCTCTACCACTGAGCCATACCCCCAGCCCCTCACTGGGGGATTCTAGGCAGGGGCTCCACCACTGAGCCACGCCCCCAGCCCCTCACTGGGGGATTCTAGGCAGAGGCTCTACCACTGAGCCACGCCCCCAGCCCCTCACTGGGGGATTCTAGGCAGGGGCCCTACCATTGAGCATATTGATTTATATTTTTGGCTTATGTTTACATTTTAAAATATTCTTCACTTTCTTAGAGAAACTGAACTTTCCTACAATAGTCAAATGAACAGATTAAGAAGAATACAGTGACAGAATCAAAGCAGATAGAGTGAAATGAGTTGGCAACTGTTGACACTTAGAATTGTGAGGATGTGAACTAGTTAAGAATCCATAATTCGGAAGCTGCAGGCCCTGCACTTCCTATATAATCAGATATATTTATCCCTCTCAGGTCTCTGAGGTGGTTGAAGAATAGATAGCTAGAGTGTCATAGTTAAATTTTGAGTTGTTTAGGAATGAAGAGGGTGTTCTGGATCTAAGAAGATATTTTTAAAATTATGAGGCAAGTTAGTATGAAAGCTGAGTTAGATATAGAACTTTAAACTCATGGAGATGGTTAGATAGTAGAATGTTAAAGTCAGGTGCCAAATACATATGGACTGGACATTGGGAATGTATGCTAAGCCATATAACTCTTATAATCGTGGCCTATTTATTTCTGTTGTTTTGTATTGTATTTATAGTTATAAGAAAAAGAACCATTATTTGGACTGAAAGGGAGAGCTGTTGGGGGGAAAAATAAATACCTTAAACTAAAAAAA
>CAJQZJ010026257.1:1791488-1806845 GCA_907164525.1 Lophiomys imhausi | reverse complement strand
GCAGAGGTACCAGCATTATTAGGATTTTGACCCACTTCAAACATGGACAGTTTGGGGCTGGAAACATGCATGGATCTGCAGTTAAGAGCTCTGGCTGTTCTTGTAGAGGACCTGGGTTCAGTCCCCAGCACCCATGTGGTCACTTAGAAGGACACCATCTATAACTCTAGTTCCTGGGGACCTGATGCCCCCCTTCTGGCCTCCTTGGGCACTGCACAAACATGGTACCCATAAAAACTTACCTAGGCACACACATAGACACAAATAAAAATGAATGTATAAGTCTTTAAAACATAGAAAAAGCTGGGTAGTGTTGGTGCACACATTTAATCCCTGTACTCAGAAGGCAGAGACAGGTGCATCTCTAGGTTTGAGGCCAACTTGGTCTTCAGAGCGAGTTCTGGGACAGCCAGGGCTACACAGAGAAACCCTGTTTCAAGCAACACCAAAGACTGTACAGAAATTCACATTTTCTTGTAATAATTGTAGCATTAAATTCCCAGGGAGGAATTTAACAGTTGTTTCTATGGACGCGTTGGATGGCACTGAGCAAGGCCTTTCAGAGAAGGTGATATTTAATTCACTTTATGTAACTGATACCGACCATCTGCTGTAATTATAGGCAGGGTCTCACCATGGAGCCGTAGCTGGCCTGGAACTCTCAGAGACCCAGATCCTCCTGCCTCTATGCTGGTATTAAAGGCATGGATTCATTCTTATATATTGTTATTTTTCTTATTATTATTCTGTGTGAGTACACACACATACTGTGGTGGACGTGAGAAGGGCTGAGGTCACCTGTGTGGAGCCTGCTCTGTCCTTCATTGTTTATGTGTGTTTAGGGAAATCACACTCAAATCATCAGGTTTTCAAGACAGGCTCCTTTATCTGCTAAGCCGTCTTGCCAACCCTGAGCCAAACTTAAATGATGTAAAATGAAGAAGCCAGAGTGGGCATCTGTGGGAAGAACAGTGAGTGCAAAGGCCCTGAGGTAGGGCCTATTGTATTGTTTTGGGTTGTTTTTTTTTTTTGGCTTTTTGGCTTTTTGAGACATAGTCTCGCATAGCCCAGCTAGCCTCGAACTCACTGTGTCTCCAGGGAGGACATGGAATTTCTCATCAGCCTGCTTTCACCTCCCAAGTGCTGGGTTTACAAGTGTGTGCTCCCAGCCTGGCTAGGACTCTCTGAGGACTAGCGAGGAAGTCTATGCTGCTGATGTCAGGGTGGGTGAGAGAGGAAACTGAGGAAAGCCAGATACACTGCACCTGGGACTCATGGTGATAACTTGGGCACTTTCTGTCAATGGGAGAGAGCTGTGTCTCAACCAACCCGGGGAGTGTCATGACCAGCCTCAGCCCAACATGCAGTAGAGGTTCAGCAAACATTTATTGTACAAATAGGACATTCCTGTGTGTGGATGTGACACGATTTATCATGTTCTCCCCTGTGAGTGCTCTGAGGGCTTCTCAGTGCTTGTTGTGAGCCCTGCAGGGGTTTATTAAAGTCTCAGCTCTGCTATGCTCAGCAGGAAGGGGTTCACCGGCAGCCTGGATGGTTGCTGTTAGTGTTAGTGTTATCACAGCGGGTCCTGGGGAGCCAGAGATGGAGATGTTGCTAAGGACAGCATAGGGCAGCACGTGGTGGGGCTGGAGGGGGCAGCATGGTTGTCCCTGCTTCTGAACTTTGTTCCTCCTGCCCACAGCTCCACAGAGAAGAACTGCTGTGTGCGACAGCTGTACATTGACTTTCGGAAGGACCTGGGCTGGAAGTGGATCCACGAGCCCAAGGGCTACCATGCCAACTTCTGTCTGGGGCCCTGCCCCTACATTTGGAGCCTGGACACACAGTACAGCAAGGTGGGACAGGATGGAGCAAAGGCTGGGGTGGCAGGGAGAGAAAGAGAGGTTGGACCAGTGGGGAGTCAGTGTGATAGGGTGAAAGGGAAACAAACAGACCCAGAAATTGGGAGAGGCAGAGAGAGGTGAGGGCTGGAGAGATGGGAAGAGACAGGAAGATTGCGTGAGAAAAGTAGGAGAGATAGAATGAGGTGAGATGGGGAGGGTTGGAGAGATGGGAAGTAGGATGGTGCGAGATTGAGACAGATGGGAGAGGCAGAGATAGCAGACACAGTGATGAGGAGAGGAGATGGAACAATAGGAAGAGAGAGATGGGAGACAGATAGGGAGAGGCAGAGAGAACTGAGCATAGTTGGAGAGATAAGAAGAGAAAAATGGAAATAGACTCAGAAAGATAGCGAGACAGGCACAGAGAGAGAGAGAGAGAGAGAGAGAGAGAGAGAGAGAGAGAGACGGAGAAACAGAGAAACAGAGAGGGGGAGTGTGGAAGTTGGGGAGAACCAGAGATGGGAAGGAACTCAGAGATAAGAGACACAGAAATGTCTAGATACCGATGGATGGGTTATCTAGTCCGTGAACCCTGGCAGTGACCCCGGCCCACCCGCACACGCAGGTCCTTGCCCTCTACAACCAACACAACCCGGGTGCTTCGGCGTCACCGTGCTGCGTGCCGCAGGCGCTGGAGCCGCTGCCCATCGTCTACTACGTGGGCCGCAAGCCCAAGGTGGAGCAGCTGTCCAACATGATCGTGCGCTCCTGCAAGTGCAGCTGAGGCCCCGCCCCGCCCCGCCCCTCCCGGCAGGCCCGGCCCCGCCCCCGCCCCGCCCGCAGCGCCGGGGGCTGTATTTAAGGACACCTGCACCCCCCAACGCCCACCCGGGGGTCCCATTAAAGGTGAGAGAGGATGGTGGTCTCCGTGTCTTTGGGCCCCGGCTTGCGTCTCTCTCCATGTCGAGGCTCCGGCGCCTTATCCCATCCTGTGCCGCTGCCTCCAGCACTCTGACCCCAGGAATCCGGTGGCCGGACGCTGGGACCCAGAAGAAAACCCTATTAGACTGGAGTATCAAGGTCCTTGGGCGCTCTTCACCGTGCCTTATACCGCTGAGCATCTGCTGAGACAATCCGGGAGAGCCTGACTTCATCCTGTCTGGGATGAGGTTGTAGAAAAGCAAAAAAATGCTGGTCCAGCCAGTTGTGGTGGCCCGGATGATGAATCTCAGGAGGCAGAGGCAGGTGGATCTCGAGTTTTAGGCTAGGTAGAGCTGCATGGTGAGATCCTGTCTCAAGCAACAAAACAATAAAATACTGGTTTAGAGTGGGCTGTGTGGTGCTGAAACGCCAGCACTGCTTCCATAGGAGGAAAAGGAACTAAAAGGCTACATCAGACCCTGTCTCAAAACAACAATTCAGCAAGCATGGTGGCACACACTTTTTTTTTTTTTTTTTTTTTTGTTTTTCGAGACAGGGTTTCTCTGTATAACAGCCCTGGCTGTCCTGGACTCGCTTTGTAGACCAGGCTGGCCTCGAACTCACAGAGATCCGCCTGCCTCTGCCTCCCGAGTGCTGGGATTAAAGGCGTGCGCCACCACCGCCCGGCGGTGGCACACACTTTTAATTCCAGCACTCGAGAAGCAGAGCAGGCAGATCTCTGTGAGTTCGAGGCCAGCCTGGTCTACAGAGTAAGTTCCAGGACAGCCAGAGCTACACAGAGAAACTCTGTCTTGAGAAAACAAACAAGCCAGTTCAGTCGTTGGTGTTGGTGGTGACTATGTTTCAGGATGCAAAGAAGCCTTCTGAGAGGGAAAGCTACCAGGAGGAAGTTGCATTTGAGACTTGAAGGAAGCTTAGGGGAGGCAGGGGGTGGGTAGCGATCTTGGAAGACTGGAAGTGACGAGTGCCTGCCATCTTGTACCACCCAGTGAGGAAAGAGACCAGTGTGAGTGTAAGAGAACAAGAGAAGGGTATTATCAGTGAGTCAGATCTGAGCCAGCACAAGCCAGGGAGTGAGAACCCTCCTACAGTCAGGTGTGTGGCTGCCCTAGATCACAGCGTTCTTCCCACAGCCTAAGGGAGAAGGGTTTGGCAAACTTTGGCCCAGAGCCTACCCCAGCCTACAGGCTGTTTCTGTAAGTTCTGTTGGCTCACAACCACAATTGCTCCTTCCTGCACATTTTGTCTAGAGCCTTGTTACTGCCTCATAGACGTGTGTGTGCAGGGCCAGAAATACCACCTGGTCCTTCAGAAAGAGCCTGCTAAGATGTATGTGGTGGTTTATGCCTGTGATTTCCACAGGAGGCAGAGGCAGGAGGATCACTGCAAGTTCAAAGTCAACTTGATTTACATAGTTCCCAGCCAACCAGAACTATGTGGAGAGCCTGATTCAACCCAAAGCTTGCTTATCCTTTTTGGGGGAACGTGTACTCTATACAGGAAGTTCTCACATTCGGGAGCTGTCATTTCTTAAATCCACAGATTTAGTGAGTGGCATAGCTGGATTTGAACCCAGCATCTGCACATGTACCTAAAAGCCTGCTTTCTTGATCATATCAAGAGTCTGGAACTCAAAAATAAAACAAAACAAACAAACAAAAACTTGGGGGACACATAGCATTACCAGATGATCTAATAAACTAAATTATGGTAAGTCACTGAGAGTAAAGTGTGAGAGTGTGTGTGTGAGTGTGACCTCTGGAAAATAAGTTACCCAGGCAAGAAATACCAGAGGCCTGAGCCCAGTGGGGCCCTGTGTTGTTTCATCTTCTCCCATCTGGTTGGGTGTGCTTGTGAATTCTCTCCTGCTTCCTCTTTCTCCAGCCTGTTTCCTCCTTTCTCCTGGGTTTCGCTTCCCCTACCCTCTGCCTATCTCTGGACCCCTGGGTTCCTGAACTTGATTTTCACCCAGGGGATGTCCAGGAGGGAAGGTGATGGAGGACAGAGTGCCTTTGGTCTGAGGCTGAGTGAGTGGGTCCTAGGCCTCCCAGCCTTTTTCCATTCCAGTCCTGAGGACCAGGTTGGGGTTGGAGGCAGAAAGAGCTCACCCTGCAAGGACATTTGTCATTGCCACTAGCTCAAAGCACAGAGGCCTGGCCCCAAGAGAGAGAGAGATAAACAAGGACACACTCTGGATTGTAGTCACTGGAGCCCCTCAAGGGCTGAACAGTTCCACCCACCACCCCCAGCAGAAACCAAAGTATGGACAGTGTCCCACAAGCACACCAACACATTCACCTGTTGGAACTAGTGAGATGTGGGTTCTGACACCTGGCAGTAGTCACAGACCACACATACACTAGACTATGTACACAGCCCAGCCCTGGGGCCTCACAGGGACATGACATAAGTAAGAAGTTTGATAGAAAGAGCCATCACACAAATATATTCTACAGGGCCATGGTTCCAGCACATGCTAGACAGATTCACAGTGTCAAACACCAGACCAGACCCATCGTAGCATCAGAGCCCTGTTGGGAAACTGACTCCCCCCCAAGCAGTTACACAAACATCCTCCACAGGGTCATGGTCATTTCATGACCCGTCGCAAACCCACTCATACCACACACACACTGAGGTTTCATACACGTCACATCTCCAGTCAGACTAGCAGCAGGTCACAGCTACTGTCTGACACCCTTCACACACACACCCACTTGCCTGGGGAGTCCCAAGTGGCCCTACAGACCCAGACATAGTCACACCCAGGATCCCAGACGTAGCAGCTCCCACGCACCCAGACACACCCCCAGGGTTGCTGAACCCTTACACCAGCCCCTTCACCCCAGAACCTGCCCACGGACATGACAAGTGCTGGCTGTGCCCCATGCCCTGCCCACTGGTGGCATAGCCCGCCCACCTGCCTGTTGCTCCCCAAAGCCTGGCTGCTGGCAGGCATGGGGGAGGGTAAACTGCAGGCTCAGCACCTCTGCTGGCCCTAAGTGCTGCCCTGCTGCCCAGGCACTTGGGCTGGATGGGCACATCCCTGCTGCCCACCAGGAGCTACCTCAGACAGGACAGGGCACAGGGTCAGCAGGGGTAGCCCCACCCCTTAGGCAGCTGGGACATGGGGGAACTTGTGGGAGGGAGCTTGGGTTCCGGCTGGAGCTCAGGCTTCCCGTCCAGCTTCCAGGACAGGAAGCAGCCAAGGAGGCCTGCACAGACCTTCCTGTCCTGTCCTGAACCTGCTGGGGCTGGGTGAGCTGAGAGGGGGAGGGGAAGGGACACAGGAACAAGATTCCCCCTGAAGCCTAGTCCCCAGGCACACACAGTACCAATGTGTTTTGTTCCAGTGTGGCCTCATAGGTGTTCAGAGCACCCCCTTCTTTCACCAACCCCCTCCCTTTCTCTGGTGCCTGAGGGCTTTTGACCTGAATGGCATTGTCAGTTTGGGGTGTGTGTTCAGCTCCGCGTTTGTGGCTACTGAGCGCATTTCTGCTGAGTGTCTGCAGCTTCACATTCTTTGGCTGGACATGCTGGGGTTCTTTCTGTGGGTTCCCTGCTGGCACTATTTGCTGGTGAGAGAGTATACTAGTGGGTTGCGTATCTAGGACGAGTTTTGAGTCTGTTTTTTTTCTTTCAGCATCTTCGCAGTTCTCTGGGTGTAAAATTTTGCAGTTATAGTGTTAGTTCTATTTGAAACCAGGGTGTTTTGTTGTTGTTGTTTCTTTTAATGTGTTTTTGGGTCTGTGAGAATTTTTTTTTTTTGGAAAGGTGCTGTGTCTTGTTTCTTACATGAGCTTTTTTTTTTTTTTTTTAGGTTTTTCAAGATAGGGTTTCTCTGTGTATCTTTGGCTGTCCTGGACTCACTTTGTAGGCCAGGCTGGCCTTGAACTCACAGAGATCCTCCTGCATCTGCCTCCCGAGCACTGGGACTAAAGGCGTGCGCCACCACAACATGAGCTGTTTTTGATGCACGTGTGAGCTGTTTTTGATGCACGTGTATGATAGTTCCCAGTGTTTGTCGGCTTTGTGGGTGGGGGAATTTGTGAGTTAAAATTTTGTGTGTCTTTTTTTTTTTTTGGTTTTTCGAGACAATGTTTCTCTGTGTATGTCTGGCTGTCCTGGACTCACTTTGTAGACCAGGCTGGATTTGAACTCACAGAGATCTGCCTGCCCCTGCCTCCCGAGTGCTGGGATTAAAGGTGTGCGCCACGCCCCCCCCCCCACCTCTACCCCTGTCTTTTCTTTTTAAAGATTGAGTTTGATACTGTCAGTCTATGGGAGGGGGATATGTACATGTCAGTGCTGGTTCCTGTGGAGGTCAGACCCGTCGCATATCCCTGGAGCTGGAGGGACAGGTGGGCTCACCTGACCCAGGGGCTGAGAGCCAAACTCAGGACCCCTGGAAGAGCTGGGGACACTCTTAACTGCTGAGCCATCTCTCCCAGCAAGAGTGCTGAAGTGGGAACAGGGACCTCAAATGTGCTAGGGACGTCTTAATATGTACTCACTTCTTTGGCCAGATGGTCAGATGCAGCCCAGGCTGGCTTTGACCTTGAACACCTATTGTCTGCCTTCTCTCTCTAGCAATGGTTCTCAACCTGTGGGTCTCAACCCTTTTGGGGTGGGGTGTCAAATGACCCTTTCACAGGGGTCACCTAAGACCATTGGAAAACACAGATATATACAATTCATAACACTAGAAAAATTATAGTTATGAAGTAGCAATGAAAATAATTTTATGGTTGGGGGGGGTCTCCACAATGTGAGGAACTGTATTACAGGGTCACAGCATTAGGAAGGTTGAGAACCACTGCTGTAGAGTGCTAGGATTACAGGGTTTTTTTTTTTGTTTGTTTGTTTGTTTTTGTTTTTAGAGACAGAGTTTCTCTGTGTATCTGTGGTTATCCTAGACACACTTTGTAGGCCAGGCTGGCCTCCAACTCACAGAGATCCGCCTGCCTCTGCCTCCTGAGTGCTGGGATTAAAGGCGTGAGCCACCACACCTGGCAGTTACACCAGTTATATCCATGGTGTGGCTCTTGGTGTCTGTGAGAGACTGTACAGGGCTCTGAGGCCTTCGTGTCTTTTTTGGCTGGTTTGAGCAAGGGAGAACATCTATAAGCCAATGGAGCCAGCACTGGTATGCCCACCTGTGGGGTGGTGGTTTCAGTATGTGAGCTGTATGATGGGTCACTTTTGAGGGTGTTTGGAGGTGTCAACATTAGGATGATGGGTGGGGGGAGGCCCTTCACTGTGTGCTGGTGTCTTCAAAGGAAGGGACTTCTATCTTGTGATGCCATTGGCTGTCGTATGACTAGTGCTGGCTGGCTTTTGTGCTGAGTGGAGCCTGTCTGCGGTGTCCCTTTGCTAGCGGGTGCCACGCTGGCTCAGGGCTGGCTGTGGCAGCGGGTAGGGCAGGGCAGGGGCTGTGGTGGGCACTGGCCTTCTGCCCAGCTTCGGTATAAATATCCCCAGGCTGCCCGCTGCTGTTTACTCGGCTCCAGCCCTGGGGGCGGCAGTAGCCGGGCAGGTCCTGGGGGGGAGGCGGTGACCAGGCCGCAGCTCAGGCATTTCCTTCTGCTCAGACAGGCCAGCAGCCTTGCTGTCCTCTCGTGGGTCGGGGCAAGGTGATGACCCCTCGTTTTAGATTCCTAGGGGCCACCAGTGGAGTTCTGACCTAGATCTCCCAGGGTCTGGGAGACAGACTGGGAAGGGAATAGACCAGAGGACAGCAGGGAGAGGGACAGGAAAAAATGAGGGTGAAGGCTGGAAGGGGGTGGGAAGTGGGGGAGGCTACCGACAACAGTGGCAAGAGCTCAGAGCCTGGTGAGCAGCAAGGCATTGAGAAGTGTGTTTGGGGATTGAAGCCTGGGAGAAAACGGAGAGGACTGGGAGCCCTGGGAATACAGATGCGAAAGGAAGGAAATGAGGACAGCGTGGAGCAGGCAGGGACCTCCCCAGAAGGGAGCTGAGGCTGGGGGAGCAGGCGATCAGAAGTGGGGATAGGCATGGGTACAGGGCAACAGCAAGCAGAGACCTGGCCAGGGCAAAACAGACAGGAGACACAGAGGTGGGGGCCGGATGCCTACAAAGGGGCTCTCCCTCCCTGACTCAGCCTCTCCGCCTACCCCATCCCTAGGACCCAGATCAGTGGCAGAGGCTCCAGCCACCATGGGGGCTGCTCGGGCAGGGTGTGCCTTTGCCGTCTCTGCCCCCTCCTCTGCCTCCACCTTTTTTCCTGTCTCCTCATCTAATCCCTGTCCTCATGGCTGGCCCCACCTCTGTCTCTCATTTGCAGACTGAACCATCTGAGTAACCCCAGATCCTGACTCAGTGGCTGTGTGGCTTAGCCCTTTGAAAATGTTACATAACAAATTGATGGACGGGAGGGTTTCTATCTTAAATAAATTTAATGATCAGACAGAACCCTGGGCAACTGTGAGGACACACAAGTCAACACACTCCCCAAAGGAACTCTCCTGGGTCCCACCCTGTCTGGCGGGACCCCAGCGGGGACTCACTGCCGAGCTCTGGGGAGACAAGGGTAGGGGCTGTAACAGCACATCACCTGCCACCATATCATGAACTGCAACACCTGCACCTTCTACAATCTCCCGTGATGCAAGGAACTCTATCTTCATCTCTCCACCACTGTCCAGGTCGGGCCATCAAATGGTGGCAGACTGGCCAAGTGGTGTGTAGAGTGTGTTCCAGTCTTGGCTCTGCCTCAGGTGGTCTTGAGATGCACATGGCTACTTCTGGGCCCTTTCTGTCGTTTGCAGTAAGTGGCAGTTGACAGTGTGGCTCTAGGGTTGTCATCAGGCCGGGCTGAGGCAGAGCTAGCTGCTCAGGGTCTTTCAGTAGCTTACACATCTCAACCACAACACCCTGTCCCCATTAGCTCTCCGGGTGAGTTCAGTTGACCCACAGGGCAGAGCTAAGACCCAGAGGTCAGGACCTTGACTCCACAAAGCACTTTTGAGGGTCCTTCAGGTATGTATGGCTAGAGCAGAATGTCACTGGTCTGTCTCAGAGCAGCTTGGATCCTCAGGCCCAGACATGCTAGCCCCCCTTCCTCACAGTAGCAGGTCCCTCTGCTCGGGCAGCAGGGGCTGGGTGTGGAGCATGGGAAGGTAGGACGTCTGGGTTCCCACAGGCCATGGCTGAGTCACAAGCAGCCATCTGGCTCTCATTAGCCGAGGGCAGCAGGGGGCTCTGTGGGGCGGGCCCTGTGGCTGGCTGGGGGCAGGGACGCTGGGGCAGGCTGCATGTCTGTGTGTGTGATGACTCAAGACCCATGATAACAGCCTGTGTGTATTTGGGGGTGTAAACAGGAGAGGGAGGTGGAGGAAGTGAAGAAAAGGAAAATTGTGGCCAGGAAGGGAGGCTGGTAGGGGAGAATCCCCCCTTTTCCAGTTCCTTCTACACTCAAGCTAGCCCCGTGGTACCCCGCTTGGCCTCTGCCAGCGCTCCCAGCCAGTGTCCAGAAGGAGCAGCAGAGGCTCATGCCACCTGGGTTCCCCTGACCCCCACCCAGGGAAGGCTTCTGCTGCTCTTGGCTGCCAGGCCTGGGGGAGGGGACATAAAGAACCAGAGCCATAAAGGTGGAGACAGAGAGATAGATAGCAAGGCCAGGAGAGAAATGGAAATGATGTAGGAGGAGGTCTGCAGAGTGAGGTGGGAGCTCAGGGGAAGAAAGGCGGTGCCAGTGTAGGCCATGGGCACAGAGAGGTGGAAAGATGACTGTCAGGGCCCTGCTGCGGGCGCAGTCAGTACCCATAACACAGAGAAAGGCAGAAAGGTCGATGCACAGAAGTTAGCCACCTAGGAAGCTAGAGGAGGGGACAGTGACTGGAGGGGATAGAGGGGATAAGAACAAGACAGGTAGGCCAGGCATGCAAGCATAGCATGTGGAAGGTTGAGGTGGGAGGACTGAGTTTTAGGTCAGCCTTCGCCACAAAACAAGTAACAAGCTAGCTTGCGCTACACAGCAAAATCCTATCTCAAAGAGAAAGGACAGATGGGCCAGGGAGAGGGGGGCAATAATGTTCCCATGGAGAAAAGTGGGAACCCATAAACAGAAGTGGGAATATTGTCTGAGGTGGGCCAAGTCCAAGGGGCCAGCCCTTATGGCCCCAAAGTCACTAAGCCAGCCTGTAATCAGCTGCCTTCAGGAGCATGGGCAAGTGAAGCAAGGTGGCTTTTATTAGTTTTGTTTTATTATCCACTCTATTTTACTATACCTAATACCTCTACCTCCCTTTCAACCCTCTAACACTATGTGGGAGAGAAAGAAAGTTAAAGGGGAAAAGGACGAAGTTCTCTTTGAGCTACTTCCTGCTGATTAGGGTCTTCGGGTTCTTCAGGGGCAATACCAATCTCAGTAGCCACAATATCCAGAAGTCCAGCAAACCAGAAAACCAGGAAAACAACAGCAGGAAGAACCAGCAGGGAGAGCAGCAAAAATCTCTTTCTTCTTTGTAGCCCCTTCTCTTTCTTCTTTGTAATGCCCCTCTTTTTCTTGGGGCTCTGGCCTTTTTTCCCCCTCTCAAGTCCTCAGAGTTAAACTTGCTCAGCTGGCTAAGCCACACCTCTGCTAGCTCTCAAAGCACAGTTACTTGTGGTCTTAACCGAAGCATCCTCACACCTGGGATTAAACAAAAACATTCTCATAACTGTTTCTTTTTTTTTTTTTTTTTGGTTTTTTCGAGACAGGGTTTCTCTGTGTATCCCTGGCTGTCCTGGACTCACTTTGTAGACCAGGCTGCCCTCGAACTCACAAAGATCCGCCTGCCTCTGCCTCCCAAGTGCTGGGATTAAAGGCGTGCGCCACCACCGCCCGGCTAACTGTTTCTTTTAATAAACAAAACTCTTACCACATTTTCCCCCTTTTAGTTGAAAAATGGCATATATACATATATAAACTATATACAATAAAATATCAGATCTACCACACATATATAAACTATATACAATAAAATATCAGATCTACCAAGAATTATATTTCAATGTCCAGTTCGTCTGTATTTAGCAGTCTTGGAGAAAGCATCTATTATGTATACCTAGCTTAACAGTTCTCTATTTGTATCATTTTCTATTCTTTTTTTCCCCCCCAAGACAGGGTTTCTCAGTGTAATAGCCCTGTCTGACTGCCCTGAACTTACATTGTAGACCTGGCTTGCCTTGAACTCACAGAGGTCGGCCTGCCTCTGCCTCCTGAGTGCTGGGATTAAAGGTGTGCGCCACCATGCATGGCTTTTTTTTTTGTTTTTTGTTTTTTGTTTTTTTTTTTTTTTTTGGTTTTTTGAGACAGGGTTTCTCTGTTTAACAGCTCTGGCTGTCCTGGACTTGCTTTGTAGACCAGGCTGGCCTCGAACTCGCAAAGATCCGCCTGCCTCTGCCTCCCAAGTGCTGGGATTAAAGGCGTGCACCACCACCGCCCGGCTTGGCTTTTTTTTTTTAATCTGGTAACCCTCAGCTGTTCTGTCTTGGTAATTTTCCACTGCTCTTATCTGAAATGGCTCATATATTTTGCTGTGGGGCCTTCAAGTTTCTTCCTGACTGCAAAAAATTACCTTATATATCCCTCTTGGATCTACAATGCCGGGACCAGTGTTTACCTTTTTTTTTTTGGTTTTTCCAGACAGGGTTTCTCTGTGTAGCCCTGGCTGTCCTGGACTCACTTTGTAGACCAGGCTGGCTTCAAACTCACAAAGATCCACCTGCCTCTGCCTCCCAAGTGCTGGGATTAAAGGCGTGCACCACCACCGCCCGGCTCAGTGTTTACCTTTTCCACAGTGACTACAAAACCCCAGAAGCCTTGACATCTCATTGTAGCCAGAAATCCCCCGTTGTTCCCTTCTATGACCATACTCTGCAGAGTCAAGGCACCTGTTGTTTTGAGGTCTGAAGCCAGTTCAAGCTCAAGGTTTTAGTCTTACAGTCTCTTTGGAAATGACCAAGTTCCCCACAATTAAAGCACTGGGTATTTTGGTGTCTTAGACCTCTGGCTATGGCTTGCCCTATGAGGTTGTCCTGGTGCTCCTGGGAACCAATTATCAGTTGTCTCTCTCATCCACTCATCTATGGGGCTGCTCAAGCTTTCAAAGGCCTAATTTGACATTCAGCCTTTGCATTTTCTTTTTCTTTTTTTTTTTTTTTTGGTTTTTTGAGACAGGGTTTCTCTGTGTAGCCCTGGCTGTCCTGGACTCGCTTTGTAGAACAGGCTGGCCTCGAACTCACAGAGATCCGCCCGCCTCTGCCTCCCAAGTGCTGGGACTGAAGGCGTGCACTATGCCCGGCCAGCCTTTGCATTTTCAAACACCAAGGTGTCTATCAGCTCCTGTCTGACATCAGGGTTTGATATGGCTCTATCCACAGCTGAAGCCAATCTCTCTAAAAAGACTGTGAAGGTTTCTCCAGGGTCTTGTATTACCTTAGTATAGGAAGTAGATCTTTTCCCAGCCTCAGCAACCATATCCCAAGCTCTTAGAGCTGCAACACGGCATTGTTCTATCACAACATCGTCCAAGTGAATTTGTTCCCGTATGTCAGCATAATGTCCCTCACCAAAGCATTTGGTCTTTTATGATATTTATTCCCCTTGCTATATTCTGTTGTTCTATTTTTGTGGCTTTGTACCTCTACCACAACAACCACTGAAACTGCTGACTACCTTCTAGCACAGTTGACACCAGTCCCTTCCAATCTTGGGGAATAACTCTATTTTGCACAGCCCAGTTATTTAACATTTGCTTAAAGGATGATGAATGCATTCCATAAGAAACAACAGATTCCTTAAATTGCTTTAAAGGGGCGCACTTGGCTCCACACTAACCCTGCTGCCCAATTCTTCCACTGCCACACACAGGTGTGGGGACCTGGATATGAACGTGTGTGGAGCAGAACAGGGTGGCAATGTGTGTTCCATCCCAGCCCGCTTCCCTCTTTCATCCAGTGGCAAATTCCCAATTTCAGTCACCAGCCCAGCCATCTTTTCTTTTTAAGCTCTTCAAACTCTATTTGCAAAGCCATGGCAAGCTTGTTATCATCTAACTTTTGTTTCTCTGACTTTGTTCTCTTTCCCCTGGCAATTTGTGTTTTTTAAGCTCTTCAACCTCCATTTACAAACTTTCTATTTGCAAAGCCAGGGCAACTTTCATCCTTTTGGTAAACCAATAAAGGAGGAAGAAGAAGAAAACATAAAACATCCCTTCTGAGTGTAAGAGAGGGCAGAACCCAGTGGCAACAGTTGCCATTTTGTTAACAACTCATGTCATACATTCAAAACCTGCAGTTTCCTTTACAGCTTTGAAAACCAAGTTACCCATAATGCCTAAACTATGTTGGGCACCACTTGTAACAAGGTGGCTTTTATTATTTTTGTTTTACTATACACCTTAATTTTATTTTTACTGTACTTAATACCTCTTCTTCCCTTTCAACCTTTGTTCCTTCCAACCCCTGCCACCCCCAACACTAGGTGGAAGAGAAAGAAAGGTTAAAGGGAAATACGGATGGAGTTCTTCTCTTTGAGCTACTTCTTGCTGGTTAGGATTGTCTGGTTCTTTGAGAACAGTACCAATCTCAGCAGTCAAATATCTAGAAGTCCAGCAAACCAGGAAACAGTAGCAGGAAGAACCAGCAGCAGTTGGGAGGAGCACCGAGCAGCAGGGAAAGCAGGAACCTCTTTCTTCTTTGTAATCCCTTCTCTTCTCTTTGGGGCAGCTCTGGCTTTCTATCCCTCTCTCAAGTCCTCAGAGTTAAACTTGCTCAGTTGGCTAAGTCACGCCCCTGCTAGCACATAAGGCAGTTAATAATTTACACCTGTGGTCTTAATTGAAGCAGCCTCACCCCTAGGATCCTCATAACTGTTTTTATTTAATAAACAAAATTCTTACCACAGGCGAGGTGTGTTGCTGGCTGGAAGGGTGGGAGCCATCAGTCCCCATCTAGCTCTGGGCTGGGCACATCCTCAGGCTCCTCTTCATCAAAGTATCGCTCCTCCTCATCACGTGCCACAATGTCCAGGTTGTCAAAGTCAGGATTGTCATCCACCGTGCTGCAGGGAAGAAAGCTGTCAGGGGTCATGTGAGGCCCAGGTCAGGGGAGCTGACCCCCTGGATACACTTGGACCTCTTGGAATCCAAAGTAGGTGCTTTCCCAATCAGTCTACATGAAAAATGCTGGCTTCTGTGACAGACTAGAAGGTGTGACAAAACAGGCTTCTCAGGTTTTGCCTCTAGGGGCAATGCGGCCACCCGAGCCCCATGGCACTATGTGGACCCAAGTCACCAAGGTTCTGCTCATCTGAGACATACCCTTAGCAGTCTCAGATCTACCTCGGCGCTGGTGCTCTTTTGTGCCTCAGGGAGTTTGCACCTCCCCCCCTTGCAATGTCTTCAGAGCTCCATCACTTGTGGAAGGTGGCAGTCTCCTTGCATAGGAGGGGACTCTCTCAGGCAGGGAACCCTTGGCTGCACCTGTCCCTTGCTTTAACCTAGGGTCTACCTACACGGATGAACAAAAGCTTTAACCTAGGGTCTACCTACACACATGAACAAAA
>CAJQZJ010026257.1:1684199-1791478 GCA_907164525.1 Lophiomys imhausi | reverse complement strand
CTACCTACACACATGAACAAAAGCTTTAACCTAGGGTCTACCTACACGGATGAACAAGAGCATAAATTGATGGTGGGCACATCTGATTCTCTGCCACCCTCCTGAAGGCACAGGTTTGGGCCCCCATTTCTGATGTCCTTGGGGTTACTTAGTAGCTGGGCTGTTTCATAGGGACCATGCCCAACACTCTGCACAGCCTTGGTGGCCCCAGCTAGTGATGGGTGAACCCCACTGATGCCAGATCTGTGGGGTCCCAGCATGGGCCAGCATGCTCTGGGCACCAGCATGGACTCTATGGCAGTGGTAATCAAGAACCTTGTTCCACTGAAGCTATTCGTGGATACATGTCATTGAGCGTGGATGTGAGCAGATAAGGTCCTGAGCTGCCCGTGGATGGAATCATAAGGAAAAGACTGGCTCACATGACAGCCATTTATCATTTTTCCTCTCCCTCACCCCCTCTTCTTTTTCTCGAGTCTTATCATGTACCCTGGCTGGAACTCAGAGATCTGCCTCCCTCTGCCTCCCAAGTGTTGGCCTGAAGGTGTGCACCATCAGGCTTCATTTCAATGCTTTGTCAACACTGTGCTAAATGTCAGCTCAGTTTCTCCCTTTACTTACAGACGAAGGGGCTAAGGCTCTGAGAGGGACAAGGCTAGGCCAAGACCCCAGTTACCTCTCATTGATCTGAAACCTTCAGAGTGACTGACACCATGACCTACAGTTGGGAACTATTCCAGAACCCTCTAGCACCACTGAGGGAGGCCCTTTGAGGATAGGCAGGGACCTGCTTGTGGCTCAGGGCCAAGGGTGCTGGGCTGGGAATGGAGGCACCTGTAGTCAAAGCCCCCATCTTTGCCATCCAGGAATCGCTGGTGCATGCGGCTGGTGAATTCCTCCCGCAGGATCAGCCTCTCTTCCGAGTTGGGCACCCAGGCCTCCGAGTCTTTGTCTGACCTCTGGTCTGTGGAGATACCCAGGAGGGTGGCCTGAAGGAGTTTGACAGGTGATCCTCCTATGTCTAGCCCCATGCTGTCAAGACAACCCAGTCCCTGCACTCCTAGAGTGCACACTGGACACAATGCCGATGCTGTGCTCTGGAGACTGAGGAGATGGCAGGGCAGAGGGCGAGGCCAGACGTCATGTCTGTTCTTACAGGTTGGGGACCAGCTGGGTGACACACATGGGGGAACAGGCCTGGGGCAGGTGCCCTGCTATTGGCCCTCACCTTCCTCATCACTGTCTTCTTCCTCCTCAAAGCATGCCTCTTCTTCCTCTTGCTGCCGGAGCAGCTTTTGCTGCAGCTCCCGTTCCTGGTAGGACTGAAACAGCAGGTCGGAGAGTGGATAGGCAGGCGTGCTGGGGGAGCCAGGCCTGGGAACCTGGGGGGGCTGGGGTGCGGGCATTGATCTCTTCCTGTGTGAGGTACTGTCCTATGTACTGCTCGTACAGCAGCGGGGCCCGGAACCGCATCTGCTCGTCACTGAAGTACTCACCCCCTGTGCAGGAGAGGGAAGGTGGGGTGTGTGTGAGCACATGTGTTCAAGCATGTATATGTGTGACCTGCTTGTAAGGTATGTCTGTCTGTCTGTCTGTCTATATGTGATTCAGGCACATGACAAAACCACCCACAGGTGCCTGAGGTCTAGAGGGCATTGAGTATACAGCTTGGGCTGTGCATGTTCATATACCCAGGCCTGAGCCACTATGTAGATCAGACCGGCATCAAACTCAGAGATCCTCCTGCCTCTGCCTCCCAAGTGTTAGGGCATGAACCAGCACACCAGGCTTTTTCATGCTTTTCACCTGTATTTTCTCAGGGTGGCCTTGTGTCCCTAAGGGCGTACATATATCCCCCCACCTGGGTTTCCAACAGTGCTTTCCGTGCAAGGTGTGAAGATGGGAATGCCTGTTCCTTAGTGGCAACCACACCACAATGCTGTAACAGTGCCATCAGCTGTAGCTGATGGTGAGACTCTGTGTCAAATGTCACTCTGTCATCTACTGAATTCTCACCCTGTCCCACTATGTGCCTGGTTCCTTCCCCAGAACCTGTCTGCTTCCCTTTTTCTCCCTTACTTCTCTGGTCTCTAAGGACTTCTCTGGGTTCCTGCACTGTGTCTTGTCTCTCTTGCTCTACTGTAGTCCACCCTTTGCTCCCCATCTCTGTCCCGTTCACCCACCATCCCCCACACCTTGGATGAGCTCACGCAGGGCAGCATAGCGCCGGTTACGCAGGCAGGTGCGCAGGGCTCGGGGTGGAGCTGTGCCTTGCCGGGCCACCTCTGCACAGTAGAAGTCAGCACGGTGGTCTCCGCGCAGGTGGCTGAAGCAAGCCAGGTGCTCCTCTTGGAGGCCTGTGCGGAAGCGCTCCAAGAACACCAGTGGCTTCTGGTGATACAGCTGGCGCAGGATGGCCACCTTCTCATGCTCTGTCAGGTCAGGCTCACCCTGCTGTTGGCTGCACACAGGCAAGTGGCTTGCAGCGATGGCATGCAACATGGCACTCACGGCTGGGCTCTCAGCCTGGGAGGTGTCACCATCGGTGATGACAGGTGTACTTTCTGCTGACTCCTTGTCCTGGGGTCCAGGTGGAATGGAAGTCTGGCTCAGCTCCCCCCCAGTGCATACATCTGGGCTCCACATAGTCTGCGAGTCAAGAGTGAGTCTTTAGATAGAGGCTGGCAGGGAATCATGGGAAAGGAGCTTAGGTAGAGGAGGCTAAGGGCCAACACACTCACACAGCTCACATTTACTGAGCACCTACTGTATCTGGGGAATCCTCTAGGACCTAGACAGATCATGGTGAGCAAGAGGTCCCGTTGTGATGATGCACACAGTCAATAACCTAATTAATTAACAAAAATATGTAATGTGTTAGGTGTTTCCCTGGCTACGTAGAAAAACAAAGAGAGACAAGCAGATACAGTAGTACACACCTTTAATTCCAGCACAGAGGAAGCAGAGGCAGGTGGATCTCTATGAGTTTAAGGCCAGCCAAGACCACACAGTGAAACTGAATCTCAAAAACAAAATCTCAAAAAACCAATGACAATAAAAATTCAAAACACTAATAATAACAATAATAAAAAATACAGCATTCAATGAAAACCCAAAGAGGAGGTATTGTGGGAATGGCTCAGTTTTAAATTGAAGGATAACAAGGCTTGCCAGGGAAGTGACATCTAGTCGCTGGAGAGGTGGCTCAGTGGTTAAGATCATGACCTGCTCTTCCAGAGGACCCAGCACCCACATGGCAGCTCACACCTGAAACTCCAGTTCTAGGGAATGCGACACCTTCCCCTGGCCTTCTCAGTTCATGCTTGTGGTGCACAGACAGCATGTGGGCAAAACACCTACACATACAAGATAAAAATAAGTAAGCTTTTCTTTTTGAGACATCTGAATAAAGACCTGAGGTGCTGAGACTGAGTTCTATACTAATCAGGGAACAGCAGTGTGTGCACTGAGGCCTGACCTAGCAATATACTCCAGACTCTGCCTGTTTTCTTGGCTGCAACATTAAGATATATTCACTAACTTGTGCAAT
Source organism: Lophiomys imhausi (assembly GCA_907164525.1). Lineage (NCBI taxonomy): Eukaryota > Metazoa > Chordata > Mammalia > Rodentia > Muridae > Lophiomys > Lophiomys imhausi. The sequence goes on along the minus strand of CAJQZJ010026257.1, from coordinate 1,787,928 downwards.
GACTTTGGTGGTTTGAATGAGAATGGCCTCCATATACTCATATATCTGAATGCCTGGTCAACAAGGAGTGGTACTATTTGAAAAGATTAGAAGGATTAGGAGGTGTGGCCTGTTGGAGGAAGTGTGTCACTGGGGCTAGGTTCTGAGGTTTTAAAAGCCGATGCCAATCTCAGAGTTTCTCTCTATGGATCTGGACGTAGCTCCCAGCTATTGTTCAGTACCTGCCTGCATGCTGCCACATGATGATGATGATGGTGAGGAACCTTTGAGGCTGTACCCAGCTCCAATTAAATGGTTTCCTTTTTATGAGTTGCCATGGTCATGGTGTGTCTTCACAGCAATAGAACAGGGACTAAGACAATGACTATGCTTGTTCACTTCCCCTTAGGTATTCCCACATCCCCCAACCATTCTCAAGTCTGTGCCAAGCCCTGAGCCAGGAGTGTGGAGTGTTCTAGGGGGAACACCTATGGTCCCCTCAAGGGGGCAAGGCAGTCTGATATGAGAGGTCATGATCAACGATGACCTAGGCAAAGAACAGGAAAGACAGATTCTGGGCAAAGCCAGTGAGAGCTGTTTCACAGATAGGAAGGAACTTTAGCATTTTAGCAACTAGGAGAAAAGCAAAGATGTGTGACTTTTAGATGACTGACTGTGATGAGGAGGAAAGGGGTGGGGGGGTTCTTCCTCCCATGATGTATTGTGGGTTTCAGTCACTGAAGCAAGAGAGGCTGGGACTGGGGCAGTGGCCGTGAGGTTGGAGGAGGTTTAGAAAGATGGTTGAATGGATAAACTATGAGGCTGGAGGGCTTGGAGTGTCAGGGGAAGGTCCCATGCTTGGGCCCAGGGGACAGCCAAACTGTCCCTGAGACAGGGACACAGGCAAAGAGCAGGCTGAGCTAGGGAAACTCCCATGGGTGCAGGGCCGTTTGAGAGGCCACATCTGAGAGACTGATGGGACATGGGCCACCAAGCTCCCCCAGAGAGAGGTACAGTGCCGGAGACACGGCTGTATATGCCATCAGAGCCAAGCAGAGGGAAATGATAGGGGTGAAGAGGAGTGTATGTAGACAGACCACAGAGCAAATGTCACTGCACATATGGGAAGAGAACATGCCTGTGAAAGCTAAAAACTAGGTCCCCAAAGAGAGACACATCTTGGCTGGGCGGTGGTGGCACACACCTTTAATCCCAGCACTTGGGAGGCGGAGGCAGGCGGATCTCTGTGAGTTCAAGGCCAGCCTGGTCTACAAAGCGAGTCCAGGACAACCAGAGCTGTTATACAGAGAAACCCTGTCTCAAAAAACAAAACAAACAAACAAACAAAAGATAGGCACATCTTAATCACGGCAACCTGTAACAGTAGTGGTTGGAGGGGAGGGGAAAGGGTCTCCACAGGCATAATTAAGGCTCTTAAAAATTGAGAGATTAACAGCCGAGCGTGGTGGCACACGCCTTTAATCCCAGCACTCAGGAGGCAGAGGCAGGCGGATCTCTGTGAGTTCGAGGCCAGCCTGGTCTACAGAATGAGTCTAGGACAGCCAGGGCTGTTACACAGAGAAACCTTACCTTGAAAAACAAAAAAAAAAAAAAAAAAAAGGGGGGGGGGGGCTGGAGAGATGGCTCAGATGGTTAAGAGCACTGGCTGCTCTTCCAAAGGTCCTGAGTTCTATTCCCAGCAACCACATGATGGCTCACAACCATCCATAATCTGATCTGGTGCCCTCTTCTGGCCTGCAGATGTACATGCAGGCAGAGAGCTGACCGCATAATAAATAAACCTAAAAAAAAAAAGTTAGAAAAACCTGCTGCTCATCCAGAGGACCCGGGTTTGATTCCCAGCACCCACACAGCAGCTCACAACCATTTGTGATCCTAGCTGCAGGGATCTGATGCCCTCTACACATGTAGCACACAGACTTGCGTATAGGCAAACCCCACACACATGCAATAACAGAAAAACAAGACAAAATGAGACTGGGGAAGATCAGATACACCTAGGTGCTGTGAGGGTAGAAGCAGAGGTCAACCTAAAGCCTGTGAAGGAGCCAAGCAAGCTCTGTGGTTTATTTCTGTCTGGTAATACTAAGTTCATACTTCATTTCTGTTTTTTTTTTTTTTTGGTTTTTTGAGACAGAGTTTCTCTGTATATCAGCCCTGGCTGTCCTGGATTCACTCTGCAGACCAGGCTGGCCTTGAACTCAGAGATCAGCCTGCTTCTGCCTCCCCAGTGCTGGGGTTAAAGGCGTGCGCCACCACGCCCAGCTATTTCTGTTCATTTAAAACACCCAGTTCCTGAGCCGGGCAGTGGTGGCGCACGCCTTTAACCCCAGCACTGGGGAGGCAGAGGCAGGCGGATCTTTGTGAGTTCGAGGCCAGCCTGGTCTACAAAGCGAGTCCAGGACAGCCAGAGATATTCAGAGAAACCCTGTCTCGAAAAACAAAAAAAAAAACAAAAAAAAAACACCCAGTTCCTGGTAATTTGATATCGAAGTCATAAGAAATAACAAAAGGGCTAACAAAGAGCAGCCTGAGAAGCAGGAAGGAACCAGAGCATGGTATCCCATAAGGCAAACTTCGCAGGATGGAGGGGTCAATGGCATCGACTCCTGTAAGCAATATAGTAAAACAGCTTGGATGCTGGATAGGGTGACATACACATGTAGTCCCAGAATGAGTCATGAGTTTGAGACCAGGCTATAAAACAGGTCAGCCTGGGCTACAGGGTGAAACCCCACCTCAAAGAAATAAGCATACAAAGAAACGAATGAATAACAACAAAAATGTAACAAAACCAATCAATTACATGGAGTAGCCATGTTTAACTGCAAGTGGGGGGCACCATTGGGGATCCTACCTACCTGGAACAAATTCAGAGGAAAGACCAGGATGTAGTAGTGGGTTACAGCTAAGAAAATGATGAGCAGTGTGTATGGTTCTGGAGAAGTCAGATGTTTGGAAGGTCTCTAAAGGGCCAAAGCACACTTTTTTTTTCTTCTGATAAACATTCTTGGGAGTGCTAGGACAACAGGCCTGCTCCACCACAAACAGTTTATGTGTTACTGGGGATTAAATCTAGGGCTTCGTGCCGGGTGTTGGTGGCGCACGCCTTTAATCCCAGCACTTGGGAGGCAGAGGTAGGCGGATCTCTGTGAGTTCGAGGCCAGCCGGGTCTACAAAGTGAGTCTAGGACAGCCAGAGCTGTTATACAGAGAAACCCTGTCTCGAAAAACCAAAAAAAAAAAAAAAAAAAAAAAAAAATCTAGGGCTTCAGGCATTCTAGACAGGGATTCCATCAACAGTCAGTAGGTGTGGGTGACTGGAGAAGCAGGCTTGGAGCTAGCGTGACATCAGAGATGTGTCCAAACCCCGAAAATCTCAAATCTTGAGAATGGCAGAAGGACTGCTCCCTCCCTGTTCCCTGCCTGCATGCCCCAAGGGACGTAGCACTGTGACCCCCATTGCTACAATTCTCAAGGTAGTCACATAGCCCAGCACCTGGAATTAGCACCTGGAATGCCTCTCTGTGTAAATGAGGTACCCAAATACCTTAAGTTCCAACCAATAAGATAATCCCACCCTGGAAATCCCTTCCCACTTCCCCAGGTTTATGTAGCCCTCGTTCACCCTGGAATAAAGACACATAAGCTGTTTCACTAAGTACTGTCTAACAGAACTGTTTTAATATCATCTGATAGAGTTGTAACATGACAGGTGTGGTGAAACACACCTTTAGTCCCAGAACTCAGGAGGCAGAGGCAGGTGGATCTCTGTGAGTTCAAGGCCAGCCTGGTCTACAAAGTGAGTCCAGGACAGTCAAGGATACACAGAGAAGCGCTGTTTCAAAAAAACTAAACAAACAAAAACCTGTAACACTAAGATCTTTGGAGAAGGCTTTTTTCCTACCAGCATTCCCTGTTGCACTAGGATCCTGCAGACCCCACCTGTTCCAGACTCCACCTCATCCTTTATGCCCGGTGTCCAGCAGTGCCTGGACACCCCGAGGTTAGAAGTGAAACACGGAACTATACCTGGATTTGAACTTTCCATCCTCCTGCCTCAGGCTCCTCATTATAGGTTTGTCTAGCCCCAGAGTGTCTTTTAGGTTTGGAGGTATGCTTAGTGATAAGCAAGTATAATTAGCATTCAGAAGGCCGAGGGCTTGCACCTTAGCACCAAAAGGTTTAAAAGATATATACAATTATTACAGAAAATGTTTATATATGTATGTTTATGTATATTTTATATATACATAAATATATAAATATATAAATTTTTTGTTTTTTTGGTGTTTCTCTGTGTATCTCTTTCTGTCTTGGAACTCACTCTGTAGACCAGGCTGGCCTTGAACTCACACAGATCCATCTGCCTCTGCCTCCCAAGTGCTCAGATTAAAGGAGTGTGCCTCCACACCTGGCCATTAGACAATTTCGAATTACCATGTGGGTGCTGGGATTTGAACTCCAGTCCTTTGGAACAGCAGCAAGTGCTCTTAATCGCTGAGCCATCTCTCCAGCCCTGTTTTTGTTTTGTTTTGAGTGGAGACTTACTCTACAGAGTCTCACTTTGTGGCCTGGAACTCTCTATGTAGTCCAGGCTGGCTTCATACTCAAGGCTAACCTCCTGCCTCAGTCTTCCAAGTGCTGAGATTACAGGTGTGAGCCACCACAATTAGAGATCATCAAAGATTGAAACACATAGAACACATTTACAACCTGCTATTTAGTTTCAGTAACTCTCGATTCTTAGTTGTCAAACGGCTTAGACTAGACAACCCCACATCAGACTCCTCTGAAACAAGGGACTTTTTGTTTTGTTGTTTTTGAGACAGGGTTTCTCTGTGTAGCCCTGGCTGTCCTGGACTCACTTTGTAAACCAGGCCGGCTTCGAACTCACAAAGATCCGCCTACCTCTGCCTCCCCAAGTGCTGGGATTAAAGGCGTGCGTCACCACCGCCCGGCGAAACAAGGGACTTTTAAGGTGAGCAAGACAAAAGCATTTTAAAGACAGGTGTGGTCGCACAGGGGTATAACCCCCAGCACCTCGAAGGCTGAGACAGGAGGAAGGCAATTTGGAAACCAGCCTGACTATAGAAAAAGACTGAGTGGGGAAAAAAAAACAAAAACAAAAAAAACAAACCAAACCACCCAAGCAATACTTGTGGAACAAGTGAAAGGCATTGAAGGTGTGAGGGAGAAGGGACCTAAGGAGGCCGATTGGACTGCAGACTTTGGGAGCGAGGCGGAGGGAATGGGGGCTGTTGGTTTGATATAAGAGAGCTAGCTTGGGGCTAAGAAAAACTCAAGTCAACACAGGAACGATTTAACTTGAGAAAGGTTGGTGGTCTGAGACTGGAAGTTTGCAGGGGAGTTTATAATTGCTTGAGGCGTTGGCATGGTAAGAAACGGATTAGCCTAGAACACTGAAAGGGGTTCATTTCGAAGAAAATGGAGGGAAATGTCAACCCGCCACAAAGTCGAATAATCTGACCCCAAAGTGAACCAAGTGCTGAAAGTGCCAGTAAGCTGAGGTCTGACTTCCTAGAGTCCTCAGCGCCTGCCGGAACCGTTTCCTGGTCACACCGCATGAGCACCCTCCCGTCGCCTGCGCCTGGACAGTGCCTCACCATCATCGGGCTTCCTCTCCGCCATCGCCGCGGCTGCCACTCCTCTCCGACTCACCGCCTCAGGAGGCTCCGGAAGCCAGACTGGACCCTAGGCACCCATAGTCATTTCCGGCTCGTGTCTCGGGTCGGGTGCTTAAACTGCACCCAGGCACCAAAGTTCCGGATCAAAGATGGACCTTCTTTGTGCGCATGCGTAGCCCCTCCGCCAGGAGCCAGGTACCAAAAAGGGCGCTACATCTACGGGATGGATCGTCAACCTATCAAATTTGAAAAATCGAGGACCGTGTGTCATTTGATCGCTGCTGTAACTCCAGGTCTTCACGTGGTTAATATTTGAAACGGTTGTTGCGTGAGCATTCTCCAGGAACTGAAGCTATTGCACTCGCGAAGATATATTTTAATTTAAAAAATGTACGTTGTGAGAAGACAACTTATGGGAGTGGGTTTAGAAATCAGTCGTCAAAATTGGCGGCAAGCGTCTTTAACCGCTGAGCCATCTCCCCCCCCCCCCTTTGTGTTCTTTGTAGGTTTGACCTCCTTTTATCAGCACATCCAGCCTGTGGCTAGCATGACATGGAGAACATTTGTTTCCAAACAAGGAAGAAACCTGCAGATATTAGGGCTGCGGGAATTCAATGTGAAAAGGGGAGGGACTTGCCCACCACAGGCTGGGTAGGAGGCTTTCAGGTAGGGTTAAAGGCCCCATGAGACCTGACGGGATGGGCAGGTTAATAAGTATTTTGGGGGGCTGGAGAGATAGCTCAATATAAGTATTTCGGGCAGTTTGGCTGGCATCTGTAGTTCTGGGTGCTGTAACGGTTTACTGCGGTCAGGGTATACAGCACTCAGGAGGTAAAGACAGGAAGATCACTGAGAGCCAGTCAGGGTTTGACAGCAAGGCCTTGTCTCAAGAAAGCAAAAAACAGCTTAATGTGCTGGCGCACACCCTTAATCCCAGTACTCAAGAGGCAAAGGCAGGTGGATCTCTGTGAGTTCAAGGCCAGCCTGGTCTACAAAGTGAGTCCAGAACAGCCAAGGCTACACAGAAACACTGTCTTGGAAAGCCAAAATTAATAAATGGTAAAAAATAAAGTGTGAGGCCAGTCAACAGTGCCAGACCACATATAGTGCTTTGTAGCCCTAAGGTGGTTGGAGACCAGTTTGGGGAAGGGACCCAAGGAAAGGAACTGGAGAACGCTGTGAGGAAGCTGGTGCATTAATCTAGAAACAGGCTTGGAAGAGGAAGAACTGGGTTTCCATTCCAGGGACAAGGGGAAAGGCCCGGTAGGCTTAGCTGCAACACCAGGAAAGGCCAGCAGAGGGTGCTGCTGCCCAGCACGCACCTTCGAAGAGCAGGACTTTCAAGTCTGGGGACAGTGAGAACCCCTCCCTGCCTTCTCGCAGAACAAGCTGACAAGTGCCTTTTAGGAACTGAAAGGGTCCCTCCTCAAGTCTGCAACTACTTAGCTTCCCTAGGTGTTGCTGCACAGGGGATGGATGGTATGCATAGCCCTCTTGTTGCTTTTGCCTCCAGAGAAGTGGGATACAGGCCCTTGTCACCACCCATAGCTCCTCTTTTGGTGGGTTGTGTGCCTTCAAAGGCTCCCCAGTTCCTACAAGGGAAGTTTTGGGCTGAGTTGCACACACCAAATCAGACGTGAAACAGTGTGCACAGGAAAGAAATGAAGCTAAGGAAAGATGGTGGGCTACAGAGTCCAATCCCAAAGCTCAACCTGCATTTCCCTCTTCTCCACAAAGTCCTCTTCCCATTACTCCAAGGCCTTTAAACATTTGGGGCTGTCACTGGTTACAAATCTGTATTCCCTGCAGGGGGCACTCTGAGAACAGGGGCTAGGGCCACCTCTGCAGTGTTCAGTGTCCTTCGTTCTGTCCAGGATGGTGAGGAACAGAGCAGGCAGCCAACATTTACGCAGGAGGCAGTGCAGGGCTTCCCTGAGAGCAGCATCCAGGGTTGGGCAATACATCTGGGGCTGGCCCTTAACCAGCCAGGTCTCCTTCTTACAGACCCCACGTGTCTGTCCCCTGCCTGAGGAGCATCTGCGTTGTGTGAGGTACAGAAGCATTCTGTTTAAATGAATGAGTGAAGCATTTCCCCTTCGAAGGCCCCCAACCCAATTAAAGGCCAACTGCAGTGACACTTCAGGGTTTCAACCCTGCTTCCTTCCTGATAGGAGGTGCCATGTCATTTATTGAAAGAAAACAAAACAGGGTAAAACATCTCTTAATAAATGCAGTTTGCTAAAGTCTGGTTAGAACATACGGGTAGAGGGGAGTGAGAGTAATCAAAAGGACCACTGTAAAACATTGGAGGTCTGGCACCTGGAAGAGCAATGCAGGGGGTGGTGGAGGAATTTTATGGTCTAAAGGGAAGCTGGCCCCACCCCCACTTTCCCTTCACCCTCTTAAGCCCACCAGAAACTACCAAGACTCCTGGAGTAAAAGGTTTCAAGTTCAATAGTCACACTCTCTCCAAGTACAAAAAGCAGTTACAATCCAACTGAACACAGACGCTTGTGTGCAAAGTTACGGGGAACTGAGACATCATATAAAAAGCTAGGTTAAAGGTGATTTTGTTGTTTTGTTTCGAGGGTGTGGCTCTTCCTCGGTTACCTGAACTCAGCAAAGAAATGGTTATTTGAAGTATCAATGGCTGACCCACAGTAAAAACAGACAAATTCTAAAAATTAAAAAAAAGCATAATTACCAAAAAAAGTCAGTTTCCTCCCTCTGCATTTTGCTTCTTAAACTTTTTTTTTTTTTAAGTTTTTGATTTTTTTTTTTTTTAAATCCTGAAAAGTAGACAGTAAAACAGCTCCTGGAAGAATTTACAACCAACTGCATGAAAGTCTGGGAAACCAAGGGGCTAAAGCAGGGTGGGGAGGGGCAGACAGGCAAGGGTCCTCCCCAATCACTGTGGCCTCACTGGGTAACCAAAGGAGAGGAGGAAGTGGAGGGGACAAAGACAAAAGAAAAGGTCACCATTGCCTGTTTGAATCCAGAGGAAAAAAGGCGTGGCCTATATAAGGGAGGAGCCCCTCTGGAAGAAGTGGGCTAGAGAGACAGCCCTGGGATAACTCTGTCCCCAGCACCACAGGACTCAGAGGGGATAGGAAGGGCTGAGGCAGGTGCCAGTAGAAGCAGCCGGCATGGGCCTCTGGAGGCTCCAGCACCCGCTACTGTGTGCTTGTGCCCCCCTGCGTGCTGCCCGAGTAGCCTCCATAGTCGTAGTTCCCGTAGTACGGCGGCCACTGGCTCTGGTTCTGATAGTACTGGCTCCACTGCTGGGCATACTGGGGAGAGAACAAGAGCATCAGGCTACCTCCCCACCACTCCATACTGTCCCTTCTCTCCTCCTGTGGTCCACCCCCTGGGCATACTGGGGAGAGAACAAGAGCATCAGGTTACCTCCCCACCACTCCATACTGTCCCTTCTTTCCTCCTGTGGTCCACCCTCAACACAAAGGTCTTTTGACAGAAACCAAAGTGCTCCGGAAAGATAAGGGCTGACACTTCATGTCACATAAATGGGAATGCAGGAAATGCAGTCCTGGTCTTGTGGCTTGCTGGCTGTCCTTTTCAGGCGTGGTAGCCCTAGCACCAACTTGAAACAGAACTTGATCTCCCTGGCCACAGAGGCCTAGCTCAGGTAGGTAGGCTTGCTGCACTGGGGTCCAGTGGCTACACACAAGTTTTTTACTAGCCAGTAAAGACTGGTCCGTTTACAAAAGCTTCTGAGACGAATACTAGCTTGAGACAAGCAGCTGTCCATGTTTCAGGAATAGGCAGGAACCCAGGTCTGAATACACACCTAAGAGTGTTCCCAGAAGCCTCATGGGAAGTCCATCTTGCACTTACCTGCTGATACTGGTTATAGCTGGGCTGAGGGTAGGTCTGAGCAGTGGGGGGTGGAGGTGGGGTATAGGGGGCAGGACTGTAGGGGCCATAGCTCCCATAGTTGTAGGCAGGTGGTGGCGGAGGTGGAGGCGGTGGGGCTGTGTAGCCCTGGGTGTAGCCTCCTTGGTTGTAGGGAGGCTGGCTGTAACTCGGCTGAGTAGAGAAAAAGACAAAAGCTCTGTGAGACAGACAGCACACACTGGTATGGAGGAGCTTCCTTGATGGAGGCAAGTCTGCTCTAATGTGCCAGCACATGCAGCTTTTCTAAGGCCTGCTTCACAGTCAGCACAACCACCCTCATGGCCTGTCTTGGTCTGCAATTAGCTTGTGTGCACAAAGTGCTGGGCAATCAGTAAATGGTGGCAGTTGCCACTGTGAGATTTGCTGAGAAAAGCAGTGACACATGAAGAGCTTCTCATATACAGGACGGATTGTAAACTGCAATTCTGACATTTCCAATAGCTCTATTTTACAGAGATGGAAACTGAGGCTGGGGCTGGAGAGATGGCTCAATGGTTAAGAACACTGGCTGCTCTTGCAGAGGATCCAGGTTTGGTTCCCAGCCACTCACACAGTGATTCACAGCTGTAACTCTGGTTTCAGGGAACCCAACACCCTCTTCTGACCTCTGCAGGCACTGCACACAGGTGGTTCACATACATATGTATAAGTGAACTCTCACATACATAAAGTAAATTTTAAAGAATAATAAATCTTAAAAAAAGAAAGTCTACCCCCATTCTACTTCAAGTAGATGATGAGCACCGAAGAATCTCCATTTGGAGATGGCTACATTAGTGGCAAGCTTCTCACTGGGCAGGAAAAAGTCCTTGTTTCAATTGTAGACAGAATGCTGTCTGAAAAGGACAAAACTTGGAAGCAGCTAAGTCGACAGCCTAGCTCTGCCAAGACAGGGTAGGCAAGTCCTTCATAATTCCTGCTTTATAATCAAAGCCTATCAGAGATACTGGGCCAAAAGCCTGAAGATAGATACTCTAATGTATTGAGAGGAAGTGTGAACTGTCCAGGCAGCCAGTTGTCTGTCAATTCTTAGTTTCAAAGCTGCTGGCTCTGCACTTCCTGTTTATTCAGGTAATATTTATCCTACTCAGTTCTCTGATGTGGTTGACAAAAAAATAGTTATAGTCTCACAGTTAAGTTTTAACTTGTTTAGGAATTAAAAGGATGTTCTAGGTCTTTTTTTTTTTTTTTTTTTGGTTTTTCGAGACAGGGTTTCTCTGAATATCTCTGGCTGTCCTGGACTCGCTTTGTAGACCAGGCTGGCCTCGAACTCACAAAGATCCGCCTGCCTCTGCCTCCCAAGTGCTGGGATTAAAGGCGTGTGCCACCACCGCCCGGCTTATGTTCTAGGTCTTAGAAGACATTTTTAAGTTGGTAATGCAAGTCAGGATAGAAACTGAGTTAGGAATAGAACTTTAAACTCATGGATATAGATAAATAGAATATTATTATTAGTTGCCAAATACATATGGACTGCACATTGGAAATGTATGCTATACCTTATAATTTTCAAAAATGTTGTCTAGTTGCTCTTACTGTTTTGTATTGTATTTATTGTTATAAGTAAAAGAGCCTTTTATTGGACTAAAAAGGGGAGTTGTTGGGGGGAAAGATACACCTTAAATATAAAAGAATGTCCAAAAACAAAACAAAACATCTAAGTGATGTTGTTGGGTCAAGGTCACACTAGTAAAAATGACTAACCCAGGTCTGCCTAGCCCCAGACTACGCACAGTGCTCATCACCTCACAGGAACGTCACAAGTGAGTTCTAGTAATGTCTCTGGTCCTTTACGAGGAAAAGAAGGACTCGGGGGTCGAGCTGACTGTCCAATGTCACAAAGCCAGGCTCCTATGGGGCCAGGCTCTGAACTTAGTGCCAAACTCCTAGGCAATATTCTGGCTAGATGGCATCTAGGAAGCACTCATCTGTCTCCGGGCAGCTGTTCCCAGTTGCTCCCTGGCATGTAAAAGGTGCTCAGGAAATGGCTGTGAAATAAAAGAGACTGTTCTAGTTCACAGGAACTTGTGCACACCAGAGCCCAAGCAGTGGCTTTCTAAGAACTGGAACAGAACCTGGAGCTGCTGAGGCTCCTCATCCACCTTGGGCCCCTGGCCTCCAATGATGGGCAAGAGGTGATTCCACTGAGTGCTTTCTTATGGACCCAGTGAGGCCAGTGACAGAGTTAAGAGATATGACCTTGCTGGTGGGAGTCAATGCTTAGTTTCCTCCAGCTTTGGAAGGGATCTAGTCCCGTCTAGTGTTCGACACACCTGCGGCCAAGTAATGTGGTGATACCTCAGACCCAGCTGTCTTTTCTATACAACTGCACATGTGTACAAACATACACATATGATCTCACCTGTGGAGGGCTGTAGCTGCTCACTGTAGGGGTGCTGGTATTGACGCTGGAGCCAGGGATGTTGCTGTTTTTGTTGTAGCTGCTGGCCCCTGGGGGGGTTCCGAGCAGGGCTATAGCTAGGAGGTGGTGGTGGCTGCTGTGGTGGCGGTTGTGGTGGCGGAGGCTGTTGTGGTGGTGGCTGTTGCTGGGGAGCCCGGGTATAGCTGCCTCGGTTGTTGGAGTTGTTGTTATCCCGGTTGCTGTTCCCCCCAGCGGTTTTGGTTATAGCCACCACCTCCGCTGCGGTTGAAAGCTGGAAAACCCACATATGTAAGAGGCCTCAGCATGGCTATACCCACAGTTAAGGTCAATAAAATAAACAAATGCAGGTGCTCCACTGAGCTTCCCCCAGGCCCCTGGCACACTTCCCTGACCCAACACCTAGAGTCAAATTGTTTGTAGACACGTCTGTGTCTTCCACTGGACTGTGAGCTGGAAGGCACAGATGTCTTGGGTGTGTCCAGCTCTACATAGCTTTTCAACAAACTAGAAAAGATGCTCAGGAAGGATGCTAAGCACCAGCAAACAGCTGCAAGCTAGTCAGATATAGTTCAACAAGTCAGGCCAAGTGACCTCTCCTGAGCCTTTGTACAACTGTTGCTTGAATCTGAATCCCCACTACACCAAAAGCAGGCTCCACCCACAGGGGGGTCCTTCAAGAGCTACTTCCTTGTCTAACGAAGGTTAATTTGGTGTCATGAGGCCACAACATCTTTACTCACTGAGTTACTGTCAAGGACATGTTTGATATATATTGTGTGTATGCGAGGGGATTGGACACCCTGGAGCTGAAGTCACATCACAGGCAGTTGTGAGCAGCTCAATGTAGTTGCTGAGAACCAAACTTGAGCCCTCTGGAAGAGCAGCTAGTGCTCTTACCTGCTGGGCCATCTCTCCAGCCCCACGCTTGTTAATTATGATCACACTTTACTTCAGACACCATAACACTTATTAAGAATCTGGACTTTAGCTCACTGAACTCCCATCTCAACTTAGCTGTGTGATTGTGAGCAAACTAATTGCTCTAAGCTTGTTTCTTCATTTGTTTTTGAAACAAAAAGTAGCCCTAATATTTGTCCTTGTTAGATCTGTACAGATGGATCCCAAGACTCCTCAAAGGAGCGGATGGTCAGGTAGGGAAGACCAACAAGAAACACCACTGTCATGTGCAAACAGGCAAAGGGCTTCGAAGTAGAGAGGCTAGGCAGTGGGAAGGCCCCTGAGGCTGCAGTGCAGTGACTCCTGCCAGCCCTGCCCCACAGCCTGGCCTTGGAATAAAGGCTAGGAGGTAAGACATTTACCTCCTCTGTAGCTGCCTCCTCCACCACTGCTGCTGCCTCCGCCTCCTCCTCCGCCGCCTCCTCCTCCTCCTCCTCCTCCTCCTCCTCCTCCTCCTGCTCCTCCTCGGTTCTGAAAGCCTCCTCGGTTGCCTCCAGGAGGGCCTCGGTTGTCATAACGCTGGAAACCGCTGCCACCCCCACGGCCTCGGAAGCCACCACCTCTGTTGTCAAATCGCTTTTCAGGGGGTGGGCCGGCTTTTCGGCCTTCCTCATTATACTGCCTCACCAGCTTGTCTGCTTCCTCTCGCTGGAGTTCGATGAACAGAACTTCATCCAGGAAGTCTCCAACATCAGGCAAAGTGAAGTTGGCTAGGAGAAAGGAAACAGGGAGAGCAGGTCCTCAGCAGGTCAGTACCTTCTGCTGCCTGGTCCTCTTCACCCTCAGAATACTGCCTCACCAGAGTAGGAAGGTTGGAGGAATAAGACAGAGGTTAAGATGGAGCCCCAACTGCTTGGTGTGAACACTGGAAGGGGCTAACCAAGACTTTTTCCCAATGAGGGATTTAGTCCCTCCAGCCACACCCTTCTCTCTTCCACTATGGAGCAAACTGAGGCTTGCCCGGCTTGCCCAACTGGTGGGTAGCAGGCCTTTCAGCTCTACACACACTTTCCTTCAGGGCACCCATCCCCATCCAGTTTCAAAGCCCTTCTCTGGACTGACACTGGGAGCCTGTTCCCTCATGTGGGTGGTGGGAGAGACAAAGTGAGAGAGAGAGAGAGAGAGAGAGAGAGAGAGAGAAGGCAGGTGGGAGGGGGGGGGGGGGGGGGGGGGGGGAGGGAGGGAAGGAAGGAAGGAAGGAAGGAAGGAAGGAAGGAAGGAAGGAAGGAAGGAAGGAAAGAAGGAAGGGAGGGAAAAGAACCACATTAGGAATCATCAGAGCTGGGAGGGGCCCAGAGTAAAGAGTCCTTTCTCTTGAGGATGCTGTTGAGATAAGTCCCAAGAGACACTCGTTTCCTACCTTTCATTTCCAAGACCGCATGATCTGGGACATCTTTCCCTTCTTCGTCAGTTCGCTTTATTGTGCGGTCTTTTAGGTCCTCATCGGTTGGACAGATTACAATAGCTTTCCGTTGGAAGCCTTCAAACGGTCTCATTTTCCGTCTCTGGGCTGACCCATAAACATTTGTCTAAGGGTAGGTAAGAGGTGAGAGATTGGATATTCAGAGCTGTCTCTCTTGCAGGGGCACCATGTAGGGAGCAATGAAAAAGGATCTCTGCTAGGGATCTTCCTAGCAGAGACTCAGGAAATAGCTCTTCTTCACTTTCTAGCCCTGTGTCCACCTCAGCAAATGAAGTCACTTAGGAAACACAATGAGGTAGGCTCCCAATAACTGGGTTTTCTTCATTAATCCTATTTGTTATTGGTATTGTAGTTCACAAATCCTTTCCCCTGTTCTCAAAGGATTATGTATTAGCAGTAAAATAAACTACAAAGTTTAAGGGAAGAGCCTCTCCAACTACCTAGCATCAGCCATACTTCTCAGAAATAATGTTCTATGTTTCACATAGGCACTTCTAGAAGTACTTATGTTTTGCTTAATATTATCAGGAATTTTACTGCATGCCCTCTTCTGAACTCATAATCCTCCTGCCTCAGCCAGAATGCCAAGATTACAGTCCTAAACTTTTTTTTTTTTTTTTTTAATGTTTTTCGAGACAGGGTTTCTCTGTGTATCCTTGACTGTCCCCGACACTTTGTTGACCAGGCTGGCCTTGAACTCAGAGATCCACCTGCCTCTGCCTCCTGAGTGCTGGGATTAAAGGTGTGTGCCATCACGCCCGGCAATTACAGACAGCTGTGAACTGCCATGTGGGTGCTGGGATTTGAACCCGGGTCCTTTGGAAGAACAGTCAGTGCTCTTACCCCTGAGCCATCTCTCCAGCCCCCAGTTCTAAATTTTTTTTTTTTTTAAGTTTTTTGAGACAGGGTCTATCGTGTAGCCCTGGCTAAATTGTAACTATGCAGACCAGGTTAGCCTTGAACTCACAGAGATCCCCCTGCCTTTGCCTCCCGAGTGCTGGGATTAACAGTGTGTGCCACCACGACCAGTCCAGTTGTTGTTGTTTTTTTTTTCTTTCTTTTAAATAGTCAATGGAAAGAAAATAACCCACAGTCCTGACAATTTTGCAAACGGCTTCCATCAATAACTTAAATCTTCTCTCCTGGTCCTCTGAAACACTAGCTTCACCCACAGGTCTACTGGGGGAGACTGACACCTGTGATTTCCCAAAGTGCAGCTGGGCTACTGTTTTGTTCTTCTTTGCGCCAGTAGGCAGCTGCCTCTTGGACAGGCACCGGCAGAATACATGTAATGACCGAAAGCAGCAATAACAACATTCAGTGACCAGCACCTGCTATGTGCCAGTCATGTCCTCTGCCACGCTGAGTAGGATTAGATGAGAGGATGGGCAGAAAGCATGATGAAGTTTGAGTGGCAGCTATTGGGCAGGAAATGCCTTGAAAAGAGGTGTAGCTTGGCAGACCCTGGTTCTATGTTAGAGCTTCAGCCTTACTCTGGAAACTCAACTTAATGTGGATTTACTGCATTTCAAGCCCTGTAAGGGCAAACAGTATTAAAACTTCATGTTTACTACTGTGAAGATAGAACAAGTTTAGGTCCCGGTTCACTTCCAGCACTCAACAGACACAAGCCACCACTGATAATGGTTCTCACTGGGTGGGGTACTACGGATATTCATACCATGACATTGACTTAGACCAACCCAGATCAAAGGGAAAGGTTAAGCTGTAGAGATCTCCCCAAACAGTAAGACAAGAGAGGCAGGGCAGAAAGAGCACACGGGCTTTGGGGGAGAAGCTGCGTGGTGAAATCTCAACTGTGCCTTTTAGAATGTTAGTCTGTAGACAAGTCCCCTAATTAGTCTGAACCTCAAACCGCATCTGAGATGAGGATCACATCACCCTCCTGCTGGCTCTGGTAAGGATTTGAAGCCGTGAAACTCTGTGGAATTCAGCAAGGATAGAAGCTAGCACACAGGACGGATGTTAACACATGGCTACCAGGCCCAACAGTATTCTAAGAGAGGTTTCCCAATGCAAACGGCAGGATAAACTAACTCAGTCTGAGGAAGAGATGGACTCAAGGGATCCTTTTTTCCAGGATGGCAGAGGCTGGGGTGCCATCGCAGACTGGTGGGGGATACAAGCTGTGGGTGCAGCTGTTCTGGTTCTGTTTCTTGGCCCAACCCATATGTCAGGATGAACATTCTTCCCTCCTCCCAGAACTTCCTGAAGAAGAAGTACACTGGAAGGGGTTAAGGCACAGACCTACATATTATGGCCTTGAGTAACAAATTATTTCAAGACAGAGGTTACAGTTATGGGGTGAAGCTAGGTTCTTGCTATTGTACTCCTTCCTCAGCATCTTTCCTAACTGTGAAGCATTTGGCTTCCTTCAGCAAAACTCAAGTTTCCTCCTGACACAAAAGCCACGGTGGGTGGTAGGCATCAGGGTGAATGTGGTCCTGACACAAAAGCCACAGTGGGTGGTGGGCATCAGGGTGAATGTGGTCCTGACACAAAAGCCACAGTGGGTGCTGGGCATCAGGGTGAATGTGGTCCTGACTATTTGCTAATAACTTAGTCCATTCTGACTGCTACCCACAAACCCAAAGAGGGCACAGAGAAACACATTCTGCCCTGTCAAAGTTCCTATGAGGAACAGAGAAAAGTAACCTTGGCAAGAGGGCCAATCTCTGTAGCTTTACAAAATGGGGAGTGTGGGTGTGGGATGAGGGCAGAAGAGATTGAACTCACAAGTGGCTGACCTTGGTCTGAGATGAGGTGTGACTCTAAGGCATCTCCTTGGGTGTACAAGTGCTGAGAATCCTGTTCTGGGAAAGTTCTAAAAATGTATCTCCTCTGTTGCTTCCTCGACTTGGGGAAGGGAAGCCACACAAACGCCTGGCTTTCCTGGAGGAAAGGGAAGGAACTACTGGTGGCTGTTACCACAGCAAATACAATGAGGTCAGAGCCCTGGGGCCAGCCTGCACTCTAGTCTCTGGGGGCTCTGTGGCTGTTGCTAGGAGACAGGAACAACAGCAAAGTCAGCTTTCCCAGCACCTGCTCCTTCAGTTCCACATGCTGGAGGATGCCAGCTCGAGACTACCACCAACCCCAGACAGTGAGCAGAAGGGAAGGTGGTAGGAGCTGGGGTTCTTACACATGGTGCAGACTGAGGCCATGAGGAGAGAGCAGACACAGGTGGGGACTTCCACTGACACTTAGAATTCTGTCTGATCTGTAGGGCCAGTCTGACAGCAGGGGAAACTTGGCTAGCCGCAGAAGAGCACATCTGCCAAGGAAAGTTTGCTTTGGGTTGAGTGAGGTGAATCCCAGTGGAAGGAAGTACACATGTAGGAAGAGAACTGGTCGGAGTGCCAAGAATGGAGCAGGCTTGAGGCTCTGGGGACAGTGGGGGTGGAGGAAAGATTTCTTCCAGTGCTTGCTAACAAGAGGCAGTTTCCTTTGGAGCTCCACTCTAGCCCTAGGTTTGTTCAGGAAAAAAAAAAAAAAAAAAAATGTGGCACCTGCCAACAGGTACAAGAGTGGGAGTAGAATCAAAAGGCTTTTTTATTTCATTTTGAATCAGGATCTCACAATGTAACCCTGTCTGGCCTGGAACTCAACTTAGAGATCAGCCTGCCTCTGTCTCCTGAGCCCTGGTATTATGGTATATACCATCATGCTCAGCTAGAACCAAAGTCTCGAGTGTGAGGCTATCAGCGAAGTTGTTGCATGCAGCCCTGACTGACCAATGCCTGGCCTGGCCTAAGTCCTGACACACTCCTAGGAGGGAGTAAAGACGGCAGCCTCCAGCTCCAGGTGGTTTGGGCACCTTTGTTGTCTTTTAGAACACACAGCTCCTGCTGTGTGCTCTGTTTCAAGGCCCTCTGATAGCCTAGGGACAGGCTAGAAACCTCATTCTAGTGGCTTCCCATCTCTATATGGCCACCTGAAGCCACAAGAATTCCCTGCTCCTCCTGGGACTTTCAGGAGCCAAGAATTCTAAGTCATGCCCCCACGCCTACCTTCCTGCACACATGACCGCAGTCCACACTGCTCTGAGGACAAGGCTCTGCTCTTTCATGCTCTTTTCCTGGGCCTGCTTCTGAAGGTTTTCTGGTTCCCACCACAGACCCACCACCCACCATCCTGCTACCTGGGGAGTCACTGGTACACAACCTTGCCTGACTTAAGGCAGGATCTTTCTTCTTATAAGGTCTTTGTTTCTCATCTAGTTGGCCTCCACTTTGATGGTCTAGATGTTTTTCTCTGACACCCACACAATCTGAAGGAGCTGCTGAGGTCATTATGGGATGAGAGCTGTGCCTATCACCAGATACATTCTAGTACAGTGGCTGGGGGTAGAATCTTGACTGCCCAGCCTCAGCAGGACTGTACAGGTGAATCATCTTCCAAGGATGGGCACATCTGAAGTTGACACATATAGTAAGTACAGAAGAGCTAAATGCAAGGAACATGCCCTAGGCTGAGATTCTGTGAATATCGGGGACTCAACATGCAGTGTTAGTCTCTTTAAAGTTCTACCTTGCCCAGGAGACAGCTATGCATTATCAATGTAATCCTCCCAGCCACAGCTAATGGTATGGGCAGTGCCAGGAACTGCTCTAAATCTTTGCCTACATTCATACAACATTCCCTTTCTCATAATCTGAATTTTCTGGAACACATTTTTAGGGTTTAGGCTAAAACAGGAAAAACTACTGGCTTAAAACCCCTTTCTTGTCCTCACTAACCTAGAGCTTCAGCTCCTGGCTCTAGCCTTGGGTTAACTAGAGAACTGTCCTTTACTTTGGAGGGCAGGGGACTTTGCTTTATGGTTGGCCTGGTCATATGGCCTGATCTGCATCCCTTCTGCAAGGTCAGCAGGCTGGAGACCATAGGCAGTCTGGTGCAGCCCCAAACAAGGAAGCTCCAGGAAAGAAGGCTGGTATCAGCTCTACTTTATGGCTGGCTGACCTGCAGGACAGAAATGGCACATAATATACTCTGATTGTGATTTCCACTGTTGGATTAGTTTGATCAGCAAAATGAGGAAAGGACAGGCAGGGAATTCTTTCTGGGGACTCCAAAAGAGGAACCTTAGGGTATTAACATCATTGTTCAGCCTCTCAGAACAGTAAGTCCAACTGGGCACAGACTTAAATTCCAAAATGGTCTAACAAGAAGAACAAGCAAGACAAAGTGAGTTGGGGAACAGTGAAGATATAGGTTGATTAGGAGAATGACTGTTTAGCATTTGTAAGGTCCTAGATTCAATTCCCAGTACAGAGAAGCCAAGCATCTCCAGAGAGAAGGTTGAGTGGACAGACCCCTTACTGACAGGGGTGAAAATAACAGATGACTTATATACTGTCTCCTACTAGTCTGAGTAGGATGTTCAATCTATGTGAAGACAACATGGTTCCTGGGAATTTCCTTCCTAGTATGCCAATCACCAATGCTAGCTATTAGCTCCCTTTTCACCAAGCCTTTAAAGTCATGGTACAAAGAGGCACTTTAGCGTGGTTACCCGATGGGGCTTTACAGGGTGACCTATTTGTTTTACAGGTTCTTTTTTTTTTTTCTTCGAGATAGGGTTTCTCTGTGTAACAGAGCCCTAGTTGTCCTGGACTCACTCTGTAGACTAGGCTGGCCTCGAACTCACAGAGATCCGCCTGCCTCTGCCTTCCAAGTGCTGGGATTATAGGCATGCACAACCACGCCCAGTTTTTTTTTTTAAATGCCATCTTTTTTTAAATTGTATAATTATTTATACAATTATAAATAATTGTATATATTTTTCAATGTACATTAGTGTTTTGTCTGCACATATGAGGGCGTCGGACCACCTGGAACAGGAATTACAAACAGTTAGTTATGAGCTTCCAAGTGGGTGCTGGGAATTGAACTCGGTTCCTCTGGAAGAACAGCCAATGCTCTTTACTGCTGAGCCACCTCTCCAGCCCCTACTTACAGGTTCTTAAGAAAGTATGAATGTAAGGTTTAACCAAGATCCTGAGACAAGTAAGTAACACCCTCTGCTGCTACTCATGAAGCCTACATGACAAATGTTAACTACAATGGTGTGCAGACAACAAACATGTGGAGCTCATTAGGACAGGGATTCTAAGCTGTTATTTATTTTGACATGCTGAATTCTTTTAACAATGCAGAAAACTATGCATGTTTTTATTCCAAACTGACCAAACCCCCTAACTGAAATGTAGGTAGCAGATACCATGAGTTAAACATATGTAAATGTGTCCAGAGAAGGTAGAGGGTCCTTATTCTCCAGAGTTTGTAATTACACACACAACAGCTATTCTGAACTGGGTCCTGTGGAGGTATGTGGGGTCTTAGGCTCTCCATTTTGCAAACTAGGGCGCTGAGATTCACAGGCTAACACTGGCCACCCACAAAGGCATAGGTAGCAAGTAGCAGCACTGGGGTTCAAGCCCCGCCTGTGAGGCTTAGAAATTTTTGACTCTTGGGGCTGGAGAAATGACTCAGTGGTTAAGAGCAATGGCTGCTTTTCCCAGGAGTCCTGGGTTTAACTCCCACATGGCAGCTCACACAACTACCTATAACTCTAGTTCCGAGGGTTTGATGCCTCTTCTGATCTCAGTGAACCAGGCTCACATGCAGCATACTGATACACATGCAGGCAAAAACAAAACAAAACAAAAAAAACCCCACAAAAACAAAAAACCCTACATACATAAATGAAAAAAGAAATCTGCTTCTTTTATTTGGCTATGCAACTCTTGCCTAAGAATGAATGAGTGAGCTAGTAGATCTGGGTTACGGTCCCAAAATCCCACCATAGATAGAGCTTAGAAATTGGTCTACAGCCATCCTCACATTTATGTATCCCTGGCCAGCACAGCTGCTATAGAGCAGTATGGAAAAATGAGAAAAGGGTTGGAGGGGGATTCCCATGCAGTGACTAGGTCTACTCCCCTCTGCCAAGGCCCACTGGTCACAAATACCTGATCTAGGATATAGTTGCGTTTCTTTCGAGCAGCAATCTGAATGAGGCGGTTGAGGCACTGAGTGGCCTGCTGGATCAGGACATCCCAGCGGCCAGCATAGTTCCGCTGCCGACGCAGGCCCATCACCTGTGGGGAAAAGGTAATGAAAGGTGAGTGCAGCCTAGATATAGGACAGAACCCAAAAGCTGGGAGGTAAGTGAATTCACAGGTCATCCTTACCCGCATCTTATCCATGATGGCATTGGTACCCAGAATGTTGTACTTCTTGGAAGGGTTGGAGGCTGCATGTTTGATGGCCCATGTGGTCTTGCCGGCAGCAGGCAGGCCTACCATCATCAGAATCTACAACAATAGGACAGGGAAGGGGTGTGCTGTGAGACAGCAGCACGTGGCATGGTGGCATAGTACCACCCTGGCTTGATGGTGCCCATGATGGTGACTCAGAACCTCCTGGTTGCCTCTGGAAGATGGAAGCAATAGCATCTATCTCAGTGTTAGCGTTGGGAGTCAAAGACACAGGCTTGCCGGGTGGTGGTGGCGCACGCCTTTAATCCCAGCACTTGGGAGGCAGAGGTAGGCGGATCTTTGCGAGTTCGAGGCCAGCCTGGTCTACAAAGCGAGTCCAGGACAGCCAGAGCTGTTACACAGAGAAACCCTGTCTCGAAAAACCAAAAACAAAAAAAACAAAACAAAACAAAAAAGACACAGGCTTGTCAGATTCTGAGTCTATGGCCTGGCATGGGTAATAAGCCCTAGGACAAGTCTCACCAACAGCAGTTACTGAATGACGAAGCAGTCACTGCAAGGGAAAACTGTGACCTGGGCTGAACCACAGACAGGCATGAGAAATGGTACAGTCTTAAGAGTCTGAAAACAGGAGTTTTCAGGACATGAATTCTATCTAATCATCATATTTAGAATTCAACAAACACTACATGTAACCTAAACGCAGCCAGGAAGATGACAGGAGTCCAGGGAGTCTGAGGCAAACCCGAATAACTTAGTGAGAGTGTCTCAAAAAGGATGTACAAAGGGAGGCTTTCACACAGTGGGACACAGACCATAAAGTAATGTTAACTGTAAAAGGACAGGATAGCAACCTGCTTGTCACGAGATCTCAATTATACATAGAGAACATAAAAAACAGGATAAACACTAAAATCTTCAGCTAATTTATTTGCAAGTGGTAAAATTATAGGAAATTTAAGATTTCTATACAGTCCTTAATTTTCTAACACAAACTTTATATGAGAAATACATATCTTGAGAAAAAAGTCCTAACAACATCATTTGGGAGGCCAGAGCAGGATTGCCATGAATTCAAGGCCAGCCTGGGCTACAGAGAACCTGAGTCATTAAAAACAAACAAACAGACACAAAGGCTGTCCCAGCTATAGGAGCCAATGGCCACTTGTTATGCTCGTAGCCCTGAGTGGGAAGGGAGAATTGCCCAGCCCTCTCCAAGAACACTGGGTAGCAGAGTAAACTGCCATCCTGTTCTGCTGAGGAAACCTCTTGTCCCCAGATTTACGTCTCACTGAAGAGTAGTGTGGTCACTTCCCTTTGGAACTTCACTCTCAAAGCAGCCTTTCAACTCTAATCTCAACCCCAAGGACCCAGGACAAAGAAGCCACGCATCCAAGTTTACTCAAGTTTGTGTTGCTTTCTCCACATACAAGCTACTTAGTGTCCCTCCTCTGCTTGGGTGGCTGTGGAGGAGTGGCCACTAATTTAGTCCTCTGATCCCACTTACCTCACACTCTGCTTTGCTCTTTGGTCCAATGGTGCCCCGGATCCGCTCACTGAGGGGAAGGTGCTGGATGAATGTGAACCCTGGGAGAATAGAACAGTAGGGCTCTGCCCGCTGCCCAAAGTTAAATTCTACAGCACAGTTCTTCACCAGGACATGAGGGTAGAGGGCCTGACCCCCTAAGGCTTCTTTCTGGATTCGGAAGGCAATGCCCATCCACTTGCCATTCTTGGTAAAAGAAAGCTCCACATCATTTCCACATTCAAAGTCCTAGGAGAGAAAGCCAAGGGTAAGCTGGTGTTGACAGTGGACACCCATAAACCAGTATCTGGAAGGCTGAGGCAGGAGGAACATCAATTTCAGACTAGTCTGGACTACTTGAGATCTTATCTTAGGAAATACTAACTGGCCAGGCATGGTGGTGCATGCCTTTAATCCCAGCACTAGAGAGGCAGATCTCTGTGAGTTCAAGGCTAGCCTGGTCTACAAAGTGAGTCCAGGACAGCCAAGGTTACACTGAGAAACCCTGTCTCGAAAAACCGAGAAGAAAAAAAAAAAGAAAGAACTACTAATTGTAAACTCTTAGCTTAAGGCATAAGGAGCAACAAGTGTGGTATCAATACAGAGAGTAAGACAGCCATTTTTAAGGACCCCAGTGCATTCTCCCTTGGTATACACAGAGTTAGGTAGTACCAGGAAAAGTTCACAGACATTTTACCAAAACTCTTTCTCGCCCATGATCTATCTGGAAGCTGATAACATATTTGAGTCTTGTGCTATAGTCTGAGATAAAGATGAAGGCAAAAGGGCTGGAGAGATGGCTCAGCAGTTAGAGCACTGGCTGCTCTTCCGAAAGACCTGGGTTCAAATCCCAGTACCCACATGGCAGTTCACAGCTGTCTGTAATGGCTGGGCATGGCGGCATATGCCTTTAATTCAAGGACTTGGGAGGCAGAGGCAAGCAGGTCTCTGTGAGCCCAAGGCTACCCTGGTCTACAAAGTGAGTCTAGAACAGCCAGGGTTGATACATAGAGAATCCATGTCTTGAAAAACAAAAAACAAACAAAGAAAGAAAGAAGAAGGCAAAGGTAGCCTTGCCTTGTTCCCCTAAACTGACAGGGCAGAGACAAAAGAATCCAGAGCAGCTGCTTTTACCAGCTGAATCCAGCTCTATAGATATATCCTCCTGTTTGTTCAATACACATTCCTAGATTTCTCACACGCCCTGAAACATGACTGTTGATCTTGATCACATGGAATTCAGGGGCAAAGGAGGATCAAATGTAGAGGGATTCTCTTGCATACTGCATGAAGAGTCAATAAAAAGCTGATGGCCAAAAAAAAAAAAAGCTGATGGCCTATTAGCTGAGGCAGGAAATAGAAGGTGGACATCTGGCAGAGAGAATTCTGGAATAGAGTCAGGCTCAGGAAGAGATTCGCCCTGAACTCTTAAGAAGGATGTATGAAAGGAGAGAAAACGGTCATGAGGCAGGCAAATATAGAACAGTTACGAGCTAGTTCATATATCAGTAAATAATTTTTGGGAACATGGGCTAGGAGTTTATAAATAATATTGAGTTTGAGAGTTTTTATTCTGGGAGCTGGGGTGTGGGCAGGAAAATCTTACAATCAAACAACAGTCTCAATATTGTAATTCAGTAAAAACATCCATGGTTTCTTGGAGGGAACTTGTAAGTTAGGTCCTGACCAATAAGTGAAAATGAGCCATGTGCACTAACCTTATGGTAAGAGAATACAGGTCAGGTGCCCTGACACATAAAAGACAACAGAAAAGTAATCTCAGACATGCAGAGGATTCATTCATTCAACTGTTTACTGAGTTGCTTTAGTTTAGTGGATCCTATTTTATGGCCTTAAGCAAATTATTTTATCATTTCTCTATGAAAAAGGGGAAAAGGGGGGGGGGCAGGGAGTGGTGGCACACACTTTTTTAATCCCAGCACTCAGGAGGCAGAGGCAGGCAGATCTGTGTATATTTGCATCCTGGTAAACAAATCAAGTCCAGGACAGCCGGGGCTACACAAAGAAACCCTCTCTTGGAAAAAAAAAAAGGATCTGTGGTATTTTACACTACACAGGGTCATTGTAAGCATATGACAGTGCATTTTAACACACAAGGGACTATGTTAGATCTGAGCTCTCACTACAAGGCTCTCCAAGTTACTGCTAAAGTTCAGAGGCATTGCTGCTGGTGGAGCAGAGCACTGACTTGCTTTAAACAGAGTGGCCTGGCCAAAGCTGCCCCACAACAGTGTGGGTGCTGGTGGACAGGGGGTTACAGTTAAGCTTCAAAACTCAGGATGAGACAGCAGACTCAACAGAGTGCAAGTTCTGAGACTTTGAGACCACCCAAGTTTGCCCTTCTAAGAGCAGTGGTGGTGTCTTTTCTGAGGAGCCCCCAGTCCTCTATCAGCACCCTTCATGCCTGTTAATTCTTTACACATTACAGGTAATGATCATGCTGGGCAGACACACTAACCCAAGCCCAGTGGAATTCTGCCTGTAGTACAGTCTCTGGTGTTACCTTCCCATGTCGGGACAAGTGGTTCCAGTCACCTTTGCTCTGGCATGGAAAAGAATACCGCAGGTGTCACTGACTTGGGCACCAGCTTTATTTGAAGAACTACCACAGCGTGAACTAACACCCAGCTAACAAGTCTAACTATATAGCCATCTGTCCAAGGGTTGGTGGCTATATCTCTGTGCTATACTCTAGGCTGTAGTAACTCTACTGCTTATTGGTTTTTGTTTTTTAAAGATTTTTCGGGACAGGGTTTCTCTGTGTATCCTTGACTGTCCTGGACTCCCTTCATAGACTAGGCTAGCCTTGAACTCACAGAGATCTGCCTGTCCCTGCCTCCCAAGTGCTGTGATTAAACGCATGTGACACCACGCCTGGCTTCTACTTCTTATTGTTGAAACCTGTTCTCTACTTGGAAAGCTGCTTGGTCCGTCCTTTCTCTTTGTCATTTGAGGACTTGAGATCTTATACAAATATGTGCTGTTTCCCCAGATATTAATTTTGATAACCCTACAATGAACCCTCTTTAAAAGGGAACTGTATGTGGAATCTTTCTTTAAGCAGAGCTGGATTTTATTTAAAAAGTTTGAATACAAGGTTAAGTATAAATGTTAAGGGAAAGAAAGATGCACAGGGAAGACAGATGTTCATCCGCAGGAGAGGGTGTGAGCTCTTCAAGAGAAGGCTCCCTGCTGGTACAGTGGCTCACACCTGCAGTACCATACCTGGACGGTAGAGGGAGGATCAGGAATTCAAGGTCATCTTCAGCTACAAAGTGATTTGAGATCCTGTCTCAAAAGACAGACTGGGTGTGGTGGTGTATGCTTTTAATCTCACACTTGGACAGCAGAGGCTGGTAAATCTCTGTGAGTTTGAGGCCAACCTACTCTTTTCAGGCTATCCAGGCCTACATAGTGAGACCCTGTTTCAAAAAACACAAGAGGAGCCGGGCGGTGGTGGCGCATGCCTTTAATCCCAGCACTCGGGAGGCAGAGGCAGGCGGATCTCTGTGAGTTCGAGGCCAGCCTGGTCTACAAAGTTAGTCCAGGACAGCCAGGCTGTTACACAGTGCTCAGTTCCCTGTACTTACAGGGCAGCTACAAACTGACTGTAACTCCAATACTAGAGGATCTGATGTCCTTTTCTGTCTATAGGTACCACATGCACACGGTGTACAGACATACATGAAGGCAAAACACCCATATACATGAAATAAAATAAATCTGGGCCCAGAAAGATGGCTCAATTCCTAGCACCCACATAGCACCTTACAAACACCTGTGACTCCAGTTCCAGGTGACTTCTAGGCCTCCAGGAAGCCAAGCACATAGACAGTACACATACATACATTCATGCAAAACACTCATACATATAAAATAAAAACAAATCTTTTAAAATGCTAAAAGTAACAAAAACTCCCTTGAAATCTTTAAACTATGTAGCGATGATCTGGCTGACACAGGATAAGAGCCTGGAGTTCTAGACTACCATATGCCTGCAGAACATCATGCTGATACAAAAGTTTGGAAAACATGGTCACAAACAGATAATAATAACTTTAACTTCTTGGAAGTGCAGTCCCAGTGGTAGCCAGCCGTCAGTATTTGAAAATACAGGGCTGATAAGTTAGCAAGAAAAGTGCTACCAATGAAGCTTAAGGACCCAAGTTTGGATACACAGGCCCCAGGTGGAGAGCAAGTGTGGCAGCATGCACCTGTAATATCTGAGAGCTGAGGAGGAGATAGGAAGATCCCGAGAGCTTGCTGATCAGCGACTCAGGCCAGAGTGATGAGCTCCAGGTTCGATGAGAGACTCAAAAGTGGTGGACTGCCAGGTTTGGTGTTATATGCTTTTAATCCCAGTACTTGGGAGACAGAGGCAGGGGAATCTCTTAGTTTGAGGTCAACCTGGACACCTGGACTACACACTGAAACCTTGTCTTTAAAAAAAAAAATGGTGGACAGCAACTGAAGAAGATACCTACCATCGATCTCTGGCCTCCACACATATACACACACAGAAAAATACACCCACGAATATGCCCACCCACCACTATACCCACCTTATCACAAGAAGCTAATTTACGAAAAAAAAAAAACTATACCTACTGTCCATGAGAATGAAAGGACTCACGTGTGCACAGCAAAAGCTGCTCCAGTGGAGTAGAGGGAATTGTATAAGGGTCCATATGCAGGGCCACAAAAATGTCTCTGAGAATCCCTGGCAAGTGCCAAAACGGCAAGTATTTCCTTTGGTATTATCTCTATCTCTACCAGCAAACAAATGTCATGGAGTAATAGGAAGACCAGCTTCCAAAAGAGGATACTCTGGCACCTACGTCATAGCTGATAAACCGTAAAGCACAGAATTCACCAAATGTCTACTAAGGAAGTTAACAGCTCCATCAACTATGGTGGTGAAAAACATGACTACACACAACACACACAAAAAACGCCCCAAACAATAAAAAAAAAACAAAGAGAGACTCTAGGCTTCTGTCATCCCATAAAAAAGATCCTAAGGTATATAAAGAAGGGAAAAAAGGAATAAACATGCTACCTTTTGTGTTAAAGAAGCAAAGTAGCTGGGCATGGTGGTGCATGCCTTTAATCCCAGCACTTGGGAGGCAGACGCAGGCGACTCTTTGTGAGTTCAAGGCCAGCCTGGTCTACAGAGTCCAGTCCAGGACAGTCAAGGTTACACAGAGAAACCCTGTCTCGAAAAACCTTAAAAAAAAAAAAAAAAAAAAAGCAGCAGCAGCAAAGGAAGGTTCCTCTCTCTTGTATTAAGATAGGGAAGCCCTCAAGCAGGTGGCTCCTGTGTGCAGCTGGGACATATGAAACAATGGGTGGAGGTAAAAGCTATACACTCCTTAGTTTGTCCGTCCATCCGTACGTCCTTCCTTCCTTCCTTCCTACCTACCTACTTACCTACCTACCTACCTACCTAGCATCTACCTACCTACCGGGTTTTTGGAGACAGGGCTTGTGTAACAGAGCCCTGGCTGTTTGTTTTTCTCTTTAAATCACACAAAAATTAAAAAAAAAAAAAAGCTTCTGAGTAGCTCTGTATCAGTTGTGTAGACACTGAAAATTTGCCAGGATACACTATTAAAGGAGAAAACCTTAAGATTTCACAACTAAAGCCTGGTGGTGGTGGCACACACCTTTAATCCCAGCACCCAGGAGGCAGTCAGTCGGATCTCTGGGTTTGAGGCCAGTCTGGTCTACTGAGTGAGTTCCAGGACAGTCAGGGATACACAAAGAAGCCCTGTCTCAAGTCCCCACAAAGATTTCAAGACTACAGAATATAAGCACCATTAATTTTTGTTAAAAATTTTTTTTTAAATTAGAAAAGCACAGTATTGTGGTGCATGCCTTTAATTCCAGCACTAGGAAGCAGAGGCAGATGGGTCTCGAAGAGATAGGGGCCTCCCTGGTGTATATGGCAAGCTCTAGGCCAGACAGAGTTATACTGAGTTAAACAAACAAACACTAAAAATTAAAACAAAGGTCATACATAAATGAACTCTAAGTCAGTGCCCCTTCCCTCACGCAAAGGTCATAAAATACACAGGAAGGCTGGGCATCTGTCTGAGACTAAAGGAATCAAGACAGGACAACAGACAACAAGACATTCCCAGCCTGCTTCTTCTGAACCAAAACTTAGTAACCACACCAAGTCAAGGGGACAACTGATAAAGAGTTCAATTTTTTTTTTTTTTTTTGGAGTCAGGGTTTCTCTGTGTATCCCTGGCTGCCCTCGACTCACTCTGTAGACCAGGTTAGTCTCTGCCTCCAAATTCTGAGCGCTAGGATTAAAAGTGTGTACCACCATGCCTAGTAATTACAGACAGCTGTAATCTGTCATGAGTGCTGGGATTTGAACCCAGGTCCTTTGGAAGAGCAGGCAGTGCTCTTAACTGCTGAGCCATCTCTCCAGTCCCAAAGATTTTTTATTTTTATTCTTATTTTTCTAAAGTTTGTTTTGGGGTGGTAGGGTCCTTTGTGTTTTTATTTTCTTAAATTTTTTAAAAATTTGTTTTAAGAGTCTCAGGTAGGCCATGCTAATCTTAAACTATGAAGGCGCGGATACCTTGAACTTACGGTCCTGCTGTCTATACCTTTTGAGAGCTAGGACTGTAGACATATCTCTGTACTCAGTTTCATGTGATGCAGACTAAACCCAGGGTTCTGTGTACTCAACAAAGCACTCTATGAACTGAGCTGCTCCTCCAGTGTCTCTAAGTTAGAAATCACTTTCTAAGTTTAAATAAAAAGAATTTTTTTTGTTTGCTTTTTGAGACAGGGTTTCTCTGTGTATAACAACAGTCCTGGCTGTCCTGGAACTCGTTCTGCAGACCAGGCTGGCCTTGAACTCACAGAGATCTGCTTGCCTCTGCCTCCCGAGTGCCGGGATTAAAGGCGTGTGCCACCACCACCAGGCTGAGGAACTTTCTTTTAAAAGGAGTTATGTGAACAAATAAGGGCAGAAGAAAAGATCTTGAAGCCGCATCCCCAGGCAGTCCCTTTCTCTGGTGCCTCATTACACAGTTCACAAGGCTGCTTATGAAGGGGTGCCACTATGTGCCACCTGTTCATTCTAAGTCCTTGTAATGGGTTAAAACTCAACACAGGAACAAAGGAGGTAAGTGTAAAGAACCTTATTTAAAGGAGAGCAAAAGGGAAGTTG
Source organism: Lophiomys imhausi (assembly GCA_907164525.1). Taxonomy (NCBI): domain Eukaryota; kingdom Metazoa; phylum Chordata; class Mammalia; order Rodentia; family Muridae; genus Lophiomys; species Lophiomys imhausi. The sequence continues at coordinate 1,757,621 of CAJQZJ010026257.1, read as the reverse complement.
TCCAGAGCTATGTGCCTCACAGCAAGAACTGAGCTGTATGGCCTCCAGAGCCGAAAGCCACCACCAATCCGTGACTGCTGCGCACTGCTCTCCAGAATTAATGCACCAGCAGCACAGGCATCCTCCAGCTTTGGCTCTTCTTTTTTTTTTTTACTGTTTTTTTTTTTTTTGGTTTTTCGAGACAAGGTTTCTCTGTGCAGCCCTGGCTGTCCTAGACTCACTTTATAGACCAGGCTGGCCTCGAACTCACAAAGATCCGCCTGCCTCTGCCTCCCAAGTGCTGGGATTAAAGGCGTGCGCCACCACTGCCCGGCTGCTTTGGCTCTTCTAGAAGGCACTGCGTGATGGGATGTCAGCTCGCTCAACTAAGGTCACATCAAAATACAGTTTGGAAGATAAGATAATACCAATGGGGGCCAAAAGGTAACATGATGCCTTTGATAGCATACTGTCTACTTCCTAACAGAAGGAAAAAAATTCCTGTATTTGATTAGAAAATGCCACTGTGGTAACCTCAGACAGAGGGAGCTGTGTAGACTTGAAGTCCCCAAATCATCATCCCATCAGTCAGCCCTGCATAAAGACAAGGACAGCAGAATCTCACACACACAAATCAGTAATACCTATTCCGGAGAAGACAATAGCATATGGGGAGAGATGCTGAATAAGCACAGACAATGGGCACAAGTACCCTAAGAAAGTCTGCAGTCTACCTGGCCCTGCCAATCCCCACAGGCTGCCAGCACTCACCGCAAAGCAGCCAATCACATCGTTCTCTGCAAATTTGTCTCCGTAGTTTTCAAAGCGGCTATTGGTAGACTTCTTTCCTGTGCCTCCATAACCATAGGAAAAAGGTTCCTCACCTGAAGGAAGGCACAGGCAGGTTAAATTTTTGATGGACTGACTCAACACCTTCACAGATACCATATACTTCTAATTTGAAGACAAAGTTATTTTCTTTACTGTTTTGAGAGTCTCACTGTGTAGCCCGTGTTGGCCTGGAACTCACTTTGTGGAGAGGTAGGCCTCAAACCCACAGAAATCCACATGCCTTTGCCTCACGAGTACTTGGATTAAAGGTGTATTACACCATGCCTGGCCACCACCTACATTTCAAAATGACCTATGTTTATTTCTTATTTTTTTAGATGAGGTCTTGCAGAACGCCCAGGTTTGGCCTCATATTCTCAACCCTCCTGGATAGCTGGGACTTCACCTGGCTCTGACTTATGATTCTTTTTCTTTTGTTGAGATTGGGTCTCATATAGCCCCAGCTATCTTCAAACTCATTATACAGCCAGGTCGGTCCTTAAACTCTGATCTTTCTGCCTGCACACCCCAAGAGCTGGAGGTTCCAAGTGTGTGGCACACTCCTGAATTGATTCCTCTTCTTTTTTTGGTTTTTTCGAGACAGGGTTTCTCTGGGTAGCTCTGGCTGTCCTGGACTCACTTTGTTGACCAGGCTGGCCTCGAACTCACAAAGATCTGCCTGCCTCTGCCTCCCAAGTGTTGGGATTAAAGGCGCGCGCCACCACCGCCCGGCGATTCCTCGTCTTTCATTTATTTATTTGTTTGTTTAGGTTTTTCGAGACAGGGTTTCTCTGTATAACAGCTCTGGCTGTCCTAGACTCACTTTGTAGACCAGGCTGGCCTCGAACTCACAGAGATCCGCCTACCTCTGCCTCCCAAGTGCTGGGATTAAAGGCGTGCGCCACCAACGCCCGGCTTATTCCTCATCTTTTAAATACTTTTTTTTTTAACCTGTGTGTACATGTGCCTGCCTGAATTTATGTGTACCTTGTGGTTGCAGGTGCCTGGAGGCTAGAGAGCACAGGATCCTCTGCAACTGTAGTTACATGTGGTTATGTGCTGCCTGATATATGGGCTAGGAAGCAAACCTGGATCCTCTGAAAGAGCAGCAAGCACTTTTTTTTTAAAGGATGCAAATTATTCTTAAAAAAATTAAAAAAAAAGATTTATTTTTATGTGCATTGGTGTCTTCCCAGTATGTGTATGTCTATGTGAGGGTGTCAGATCCTCTGACAGTTGTGAGCTGCCATGTGGGTGGTGGGAATTGAACTAGGGTCCTCTGGAAAAGCAGCCAGTGCTCTTAACTGTTAAGCTATCTCTCCAGTCCCTCGACCTATGATTTTTAAATAATCACATCATGCTACATATAAAAAGTAGCAGTTATTGTATGTGGATGGGCATGTACAGGGAGGTCAAATGACAACCTTGCAGAGCAACTTCTTCTATTTTTTCTGAACATGGTTGTCCTTGGGCCTATGCAGCAAGTGTTCTTACAGAGTAAGCCCTTACCAGTCTTTTCACCTGCTGTATCTTTCTGTGTGTGTGATGCTGAGAATTAATCTCACACATCTACTTTTAAGGATTTGTCTAAAATTGTCAAGTAATTACAAGAATAGGAACTCAAGTAAAAACCCAATTTAAATGAGCAAAACAGGAAATACATTTATTTATTGTTAAGTAAATACAACAGAGTCAGGATGTAGCTCAGTATAGAGCAACTGACTGTCTAGCTTTTGAGGGGCCCTAGGCTCGGCTCCCAGCAACCATCACAGAAATTGCTATAAAAAGGACAATAATGCATTGGCCAAGAAACCATACTTATTTCCAAAAAATGGCCCATTATATATTATATATATTAAAAGAAACCAGACTACATAAAAGTTCACAGCATGACCCAATTTGAGCATGCACAAAAGCCAAAAGGAATACCCAGAAGACTGTAGATGGTCACTGGGCCTAGCACCTCTATGAGAAGTGAACCTCTCAACAGGTGGTCCCTGCCTCTCTGCCAATAGCTCCTCACTGTCTCTGCTTCTTTCACTTTTACTTTAGGTTCTACTCTGGGTAGAAAATCCATAAAGAAACTTAACAAGGCTTAAGAATGTATTTTGGTATGGTGTGAGGGCTGAAATAGTTTCAAATAAAAGGAACAGTTCTCTGAAGAGAACTTTGGATCCTCTTCTAAAAGATAAAAGTGCAAGAATGAACTAAGAAAAAGAGTTTCTTTGTGACAAGATGCCTGAAGTCAGGCAGTGACACAAGATTAATAGCTGCACCTGTTTGCAGCTCAGGGCAGGTATGCTTTGAGTCTGATACTGGAAGAGCAGTTTAGGAGCCTTGGGAATCCAGGGGCAGGGCTATCACTCTACTGAGGACTACCTGGCTGACCTCTTCTTACCTAGCTGAGTGCTGCAAGAATCCAAGGACCAGCCAATACGGACAACGTGGGGGTCAGGCTCTGTAGATGGAAGGTGCTTCACGGAGATTTCCTCATTGATCTGAGGACAGAACACAAGAAGGCTCAGGAATGATTCTCTCAAAGCTGGTGGGTTATGAGGCAATGTAGGAGGCAAGTGTGTCAGGCATTAACAGTGATATTGCTGGGATGGTGGTTCATGCCTGTAATCTCAACACTCAGGAGGCAGAAGCAGGACTGCCACAAATTCCAGATTAGCATGAGTTACACAGTAAGGCTGAGGCCAGCCTGGGCCAATGATATCCTGCCTACATAGGTAGACAGACAGACAGAAAGATGACTTAGTTGCTAGAAGAGCTCAAGCAGCCTAAGAGCCTGTTGTGATGGCTGGCCTTTAAGGTGCCACAAAGTGCTTACACCTCCCTTTTCGGTTTTAATATTGCTACAGGGGCCGGGCGGTGGTGGCGCACGCCTTTAATCCCAGCACTTGGGAGGCAGAGGCAGGCGGATCTTTGTGAGTTCGAGGCCAGCCTGGTCTACAAAGTGAGTCCAGGACAGCCAAGGATACACAGAGAAACCCTGTCTCGAAAAAAAAAAAAAAAAAAAACCAAACAAACAAAAAAATATTGCTACAGGGGAAATAAACTTTCACTTGGGGAAAGCACTTGCCCAGCAGGCATGAGGCTGTGCATTGGATCCCCAGCATCATAAAACAAGACAGTAAGTGCACATTTGGTAAGCAAGCACCTCTAGATCATCCCTAGGTATCCAAGTATGTAAATGTGGGTTTGGAAGGACACTAAGGGTGGCAATTTTTTTTTAAAATAAAAGACAGGGCCGGGCGGTGGTGGCGCACGCCTTTAATTCCAGCACTTGGGAGGCAGAGGCAGGCGGATCTCTGTGAGTTCGAGGCCAGCCTGGTCTACAAAAGTGAGACCAGGACAGCCAGAGCTGTTACACAGAGAAACCCTGTCTCGAAAAACCAAAAAAAAAAAAAAGACAGGAAGAAAATCATCCATATGGAACCAGGTACATTATGGTACAACCAAGCCATAAAACAAAAAGATAAGGCAGGACTAAATATGCAAAAATGTACAAGACACAGTAGCAAGTAACAGAAGCAAGGAATAAAAGCACCCTTAACACCTGTGCTGCCCTGCTCTCCCTCTAAACTCCCTTTAAAGGGAAAAGAGGGAAAGACAGGACAATGTCTCCTTTTTAATTCCATACTCTGTGCTATCTAATTACAACATGACAGCTACCTGATACCCCTATCTACTAAAATGGGTGTGTAGCCTTAGAAAGATAACACATCCCACTGACTTTCAGATATTTTTCACATATCTGTATCCGTGAAGTAACAATTCATCTTACAATCCACAGAAGAAAGCCATGTAGTTTGACAGTGTTTCTTTAACTGGTACACTAAATACTGTGCCTCAATCAATGGTTTGTCAGTAAGTAAAATAACCCTGTCTCAGCTGCAGCTCTAGGAGTGCAAGAGCATTTATTTAACACTGTTGATGATTAATGCAGATAATCCACATAGAGCTCAACACTGACACGACACTGTGTGAAGACCTCTACAGACACTATCATAAATAAGTTTGGATATACAAGAATACATTTTTCCCCTAATGCTGGGCATAGAAGTCACTTCTTTGAACATGCACTTTCCTTGAGCATTTCAACCCCTGCCCAAGACTATTAACATATACGTGACCTTGGGAGGAGGGGCACAGAGAAAGGAGACGCTAATTACTTCTGCCTAGTAACACTCTGCGGGTTAGACTCTTCGAGACAGGGTTTCTCTGTTTAACAGCTCTGGCTGTTCTGGACTCGCTTTGTAGACCAGGCTGGCCTCGAACTCGCAAAGATCCGCCTGCCTCTGCCTCCCAAGTGCTGGGATTAAAGGCGTGCGCCACCACCGCCGAGCTGCGATTGCGAGTTAGATTCTTGTTCCACACAAACATTCACTACTGTCACAACCTGACATGGAACTTTGGTAATGGCCAATGCCCAGCTCTTTGCCCTGTGCTCCCTCTCACTTCCCTCTAAAGTAGTGGTATCTGAGCTCACTCTCTCATTCTTTAAACTACACTTAGCTATATTATATATGAGTGTTCGCTTGTGGTGAAGAGGACAACTTTTGAGTTGATCCTCCCCTTCCACCATGTGGGTAAGGAGACTGAATGCGGGTTGTCAGATGTGGCTGCAAGAGCCCTCGCCTGCTGAGGTGAGACAGGCTGTAGTAGTTCATCCTGCTTTTGTTTACCTGGACATTCTCTAAGCTAACTAGTCTCTTGCAGTCACAGCTCTGGTCAGGATGGCTGTTGACAGGCTACTGCAAAGGACAGCTTTGCGTTCTATCTTGCCTATCATTCCCACTCACCTTCATTTCAAAACACACGCGTCCCCTTCTGACCCCATAGCTGGCACGGGCTCCTGACCACAGGTATGCAAAACCCTCAATCGTCAGTGGATAGCCACTACTCCGGTCTCGGGCCACTTTGAAGTGCAGGTCACAGTTATCTGTGGAGGAAAAACCCGGACAATTGGCTGATGTTTGGGGTTCAAAGATAGGCTTCAGGAAGTCCCTCAGAAACCGTAGAAAATACCGTTGAAGGTATACCCTAGGGAGAGGTCAACAGTCTTACAAGTTCAAACTCAGATTTCAGGATATTGAGGGTACCCCAAGCACTATACATACACTCTAACCACCTCCCAGTGCTGACTGCTTAAGCACAGATTTCTGCTGCCAGCTCTTATGAATCTGAGCTGCAGCATACCTGCCATCCAGGTGCACCACAGGCACCCACCACTCACCCCATGCATGGTGTTGACTGTAAGAAAGAACAGTCACACCTTCAGGAATCCTTTCTTGCCCACTTGCCCACAGGTGCTCTCATTTCTCAGCAGGATGAACACCACTGTCAATACATCAGCATTTAGTGCCTGTGACCACTGCTACTCAACACTTTCAAAAATGGCTGCCTATCTTTGACAGCTTGTGAGAGAAGAGAATGTCTTTATCTCTCACCAAAACACACAGCCAACACTCTACACACATGAGCTACGTAAAGAAACACCTGATGAAGACGGGCGGTGGTGGCGCACGCCTTTAATCCCAGCACTTGGGAGGCAGAGGCAGGTGGATCTTTGTGAGATCGAGGCCAGCCTGGTCTACAAAGTGAGTCCAGGACAGCCAGGGCTACACAGAGAAACCTTGTCTCAAAAAACAAAAAAAAAAAAAAAAAAAAAGAAAAAGAAACACCTGATGTGTAGATAAAGTACACAGTTAAGAGCCAAGTAGCTTCTGGGTATATGTGAAAACAGACTCACTGGCTCTACCACATAGACTGACGTCAGCGATGCAGGCCCTCCATTATCATTCCCGAGTGGTCCAGGCAAAAGTCATTGCACTGGAGGTCAAAGAACAGGCCAGTGTCTCAAAGGACAAAGTGGCATTGGTTTCACTAGGAACGTTGAGTGGCTGATGGAAACTGGCGAGCTGGTTGTCAAAGAGTTAAGTTTTGCCAGCAGCACTCAGATTCTCCTGATTAGAAACAACCCCCTTGTGCACACAGGGTGGTACAGGCTTTCATACTCCTTTTGCGACTTTGGCTTAGGAGTCTCACTGCACATCTGGAGGAAGGAAGGCAGCATTGCTCCTCTTTATAAAGAAGCAAGGAGAAGTAGAAGAGCTTGCCTAGGGCCCACAGTGACACTCAGGAGTAGGCCTGTCTCCACACCTGCACTCTGGCTGCAGAGCTGTGCTGGGGCTCACGGATGGAACAATGGCTCTGGATGGCGCTAGAAAGGGATGATGGAGGTCAGGGCACCGCTTTGCAACCCAGAAGAAGGCAGAAGCAGATGGACACTTTCAGGACTCACATGTGTCAATGGCAACAAGGGTATCATCAAAGTCGTCCTCATCCTCTTCAGCAGGAGGCTGAGGAGAACGGCCCCTGTAATTGGAAAGAAGGGTCAGTCATGCTTAATCACACTCAAGATGGAGAAAAGTGAACAAAGAAAGCTTCTGCTGAGATTTACAAGTGGCCCCCACTGCTCTCTGGATCACCATTTTTTCCCGGGGGTTACCAAATACTTGCCCAGGGCAGAGAGCATTAACTGCCGGCATATGAAAAGCACAGATGCTCTGCTCTGCTAGAGGGCTCCAGAACCGCTCAGGGAGCTTTTCCAGATCTTCCTCTCACATGCTGAGATTCTAACCCAGACTCTGCACACTGTCAACTGCTGCCCTCACTGACTGAGTGCCGAGGGGAGGGACAGTAAGGGCAATGAAAGGCAAGGGCCTGGACAAATCGCAGCAACTGCAATGTACCCATGTATCAGGCTTCTTAAAGCCTGCATTTGGAAGAATATATTATGACCCACTTTTTCAGCCTCTCACTCTCTTTAAAGTGTCCTTAATTATGAACAAGGTATCTTTCTACAACACTTAAAAAAAAAAGAGACATTTTGTTAACTCATTGGTGATTTCTGCTATATAGGACTAACAGGTAGAAGGTTGAATCCAACACCTGGCACTCTGCTTGGATGTTGCTGACACTGTTTACAGCAGGAGCCTGTTTAGGGAAGTTTCCTGCTGGTCTAGGATTAGCATCTTAAAAAAAAAAAAAAAGAAAGAGAAAGAAGAAGAAAAGACAGGGTAGCTGGGCACGGTGGCACATGCCTTTAATCCCCCGCACTTGGGAGGCAGAGGCAGGTGGATCTTTGTGAGTTCAAGGGCAGCATGGTCTACAGGGTGAGTCTAGGACAGCCAGGGCTACATATAGGGAACCCCTGTCTTGAAAAACTAAAACAAAACAAAACAAAGCAAAAAAAAAAGTCTACCCCAACTCTACATTGGGAAAGTAGATAGCAAGCCCACTGTCCAAAGTGCTTTTATCTCCTCAGTATTTGGTCGCAGGGCAGGCACCTCACGAATGCTGACTGCATGAGGGGTGGGCAGGAGAGTTTACTAGGAAATAAGGTCAGGAAATAGTGTTCAAATGAAGGGATACAGAGCGGCCAATAAGAAGTGGACACTAGCTAGGAATGGAGGCTGAAGCAAGAGAATCTTTGTGAGTTTGAGGCTAGCCTGGACGACATAGTGAGTTTTAGGCCAGCCAGAGTTACATAGTGAGACTTTGTCTTAAGGAAAGAAAGAGAGAGAGAGAGAGAGAGAGAGAGAGAGAGAGAGAGAGAAGGAAGGAAGGAAGGAGGAAAAAAAGAAAGAACAGACACTGCATAGCTGCAGAAGCAGTTAGAGGGGCTGAAGAGGGAGGATGGCATTTTAAAAGTAAAAATCTAAGGTGTCTGGAAACTGCTCATAAGTAATAAGCAGGGAGGGGTGGGAGGAAGGATCAAAGCTTAACAAAGCTCAGTCTCGAAGCCAGTGAAGGGAGGAATACCAGGGAAGAGAGGACTCTGCTCAGTCCTCTCAGAGAACAGGACCAACCAATGAGAACAAGAGTGACTGCTGTCTTATGTACCCACCTTCGGTCCTCTCGGTGCTCAAAGTACCCACGGCCCCGATTCTCTTCAAAAGGCCTCTTTCGACTCTGGAATTGTTGTCTGTCTGGCTTAAGCTGTGAGGCTTCAGGGGGGAGGAAGCTGGGTGGAGCTTCTTGTTTCATTTCTGTCTTCAGTTCTACTGTTAGAGGGGTCAGGATGGTCAAGGCACTTTCAAACTCTTGGATTACAACTTATCCGACCCCTTTAGCACCTGGTGATGCTGGCAGGCTTATGACTACAGTGAAGGGCTGAGTTCCAGACGCCTACTCAGTGAGCCAAAGAGGCCAGAATAATGTTAAGCTGGATGGGTGACAGTCTGCTAGCCAGGTAACGCCCAGGCTTCCTGCAGATGGGGCCCTTCAACACTAAATAAGGACAAGATCCCTCCAATGACCCAAAGGTAGAACAACAGTTTGGGCTAATGTTCTGAAGGTTCATAAATGGTGAGAGTAGCCATGGCCTACACGAAGGACAGAGCCCCAAGAGACTGTAAAGACTGTCTCCTCCCAGAGAACCTGCATGTGTCATCCTTGCAGAGCTTCTCTCTGACAAAGGCAGGGAAGAGAGTGAACTCAGCAGAGTGTTTTGGGTCCACAGCAAACTCTCCTGGCTTCAGTCACTTTCTACAAAGCCCAATCAGCCAAGTGGGAGGGTCAGCTAGCTGTTCACTGTTCTTGCAGCCTGCTTCATTAACTCACATCAAATACCGTGGGATAGTCGGCGTGGTGGCGCACACCTTTAATCCCAGCACTCGGGAGGTAGCAGCAGGTGGATCTCTGTGAGTTCAAGGCCAGCCTCGCCTACAAAGTGAGTCCAGGGCAGCCAGGGCTACACAGAGAAACCCTGTCTCGTGGGATACCATTTGGGACCTGAGAAAGCCCTAGTCTCAGACATGCCATGAATGGATAACCAACAAAGAGCAAGCTATGGACTCATGCTGCCTTACTTTCTGAAAGGGTGCTGGGAGGGTACCACCTCCACCTATACTGCTAATGCAATTCACTCATATGTGCTCATCCCTAGCTTTGGCACCTGGATCCAATCTCCTAGTCAATGTTCCTGGTTCTCCAGGGCAGACGGGGTTCAGTTATTTTGATCGCTGTCTCTATGGCTTAAGCATAGGCCAGACTCAGAAGAGGCCACTGGTGCTGGTTAACAGCACAGAAAACCACTTTCTTAGGCCAAATGACCCCACAACTCTCACAGAATCTGACACAAATCCACAATTTAACCTACATTTTTTTTCATGTCCCTAGCTTCCCCTCCTCTAAAACAGAAAACAAAGCAAAACAAAACAACAAAAAACCCAGCAGGGGATTTAACTTTGTGAATGAAGCAGAATGGAATTAGATAGGATCAACAAAATTCAGGAGAAAAGGCACTGGAGAGACTCAGGCAGGAGAATCCTAAGGTCCAGACCAGCTGGGTTCAACTTTTCTTTCTTTTTTCATTTTGGTTTTTCAAGATAGGGTTTCTCTGTGCATCCTTGGCTGTCCTGAAAGCACTCTGTAGACCAGGCTAGCCTTGAACTCAAGAGATCCACCTACCTCTGCCACCTGAGAGCTGGAATTAAAGGCGTGCACTACCATGCCCAGCTCCAACTTTTTTTTTTTTTTGGTTTTTCGAGACAGGGTTTCTCTGTGTATCCTTGGCTGTCCTGGACTCACTTTTGTAGACCAGGCTGGCCTCGAACTCACAAAGATCCGCCTGCCTCTGCCTCCCAAGTGCTGGGATTAAAGGCGTGCGCCACCACCGCCCAGCTCCAACTTTTCTTTTAAATACTGCAACACTAGGAGTAAAGTGGTCACAGTTCTGGTTCAGCCACTTTCAACAGTTGGACTTTTTTTTCTAAATAGTCAGACTTATACACAAGAAATGCAGCTCATAGACTAAGACCATTGGTCTGAGTCAGTTTCTTGGCTTTTAGCCTCAGTTTTGGAACCAGACATGTTACCCCCTCACATAAAAGGGATAAGCAATCTCTCTGCTTATTATAAAAAACACTGTTCTGCAATTATATAAGCACATAATTTAGAAACCCAGAGTTTAAATATGCAATATGAGGTTTATTTCAATCTAGGACTTCCTTTAACGAACAATAAATGCTGCATTTTTCCAGCTGTATCTGGCTAAGGAACCCATTTCCAACAAGCAGTCTACTAGAGTGGTATTCTTCGGAGCACCACTCTGGATTCAGAAAGTTTTCTGGTTCCCATACTGCAAGACTCTAAGACTCAATCAAGCATTAACACCCAGGTCTAAACCTCCAGGGTACTGACACTAACACCTAGAAAGATACCAGGAAGCCAGGCTGAGTTATTTTCTTCAAAACAAAACAGAACTGGGAGGGAAATGGAGACAGAAGCAGCAGGAGCACAAAGCCAGTTCCAGCTCTTTTTTGAGTTTAAGGTTAGCTTGAAAAACCTAGTAAGGACACTATCCCAAAAATAAACCAAAACCAAGAATAAAACCCTGAACTCCAAACAGAACAAAACCAATACCCCAACCTGAAAAAAACTTTGCCAGAAGGACAAAGGCACAAGAGTTGCCCAAGAGAAAGATGTAAGGTCTTGCTTAGATTCTGTTGCCGTCAAGAAAGCAAGCCTTCCTACCTGGGCGATAGGCGTGCTGCTGTGGCTCCATGTCTAGTGGTCTCCTGTCATAGCCTGACTCATTTTCTTGTTTGATGACCGGTGTCTCGTAGAATTGGTTTTGTCTGGTAATATTGTCCATGACATCTTAAGATTTAAAAAAAAAAATCAGTTAGATGAATGCATTTGAAAGAACTCCTGTGACCAAGACATCATCCTCACTGAGTTGAACACACTGTCAGAAGGCAAAGAAGAACACCTTTAGATGGATCCCTATTTCGGCAGTAGGTATCCCCAGCTGCCTATGGATACATCCTCTGTGTCTCAAAAGTCTGCAAACAGGTCTGCAAGTGATCTCTATAGAAACTGAATACATCAGATCAATGGAGGAAGTTTTTTGGTTAAAATGAGATGGTAGAGTCAAAGAGTCTAAGCCCAGCTTGATTTCTCTAAGTGTAAGCTCCCAGCCTACTTTAGAGTAGCTAGGAGCTACTCTAAAGATGTATGGGGCACTTCACTGAGCAGTTTACACCAGTCTGTAAGGTGTACTATCTAGAGTTGACTTCAAGGGCCAATGGCCAAAACTTGGAAGCAAAAACCAGCCCTCTGACCAGTCCCAGTCATCTGTGACTTGGGCACTCCCACACGTTCCTGCCTTTTGCTGTACTTAAGATTAAATGTAGGGCCTCATCCAAGTATCTCCAGGCAATGTGTATATAGCCAACAACGCAGTGTACAAACCTCTGGAATCATAATAGTCTCCAGGCTCACTAGAAATAGGTCCCCACATGGCTGGAGTTTGAAGTGGTTAGGAACAGTGTTCTGTTGGTTCAGGAGGTAATGAACAGGGGTAAGAATAGCAATAGTCACTACTTATAGAATGCATGGCATACATCAGACCTGGGATGCAGGTGAATAAACTTGCCCAGCTGAAGCATCCAGTTTAGGGAGACAGACATACATTAACAGACACTTATATTACAGAATTATATATTGACTGTATATGAAGCACCAAGGGCCGGGAAAGGGATCCAGTAAGGAACAGATAAGCCTCAACTCACTTTGAGTCAAAAGTTCAGTGATGAGAACATTCCTGGGGAAGGATAACATCTCATGTGAAAAGCTTAGAATCAGGACTAGGACAGAAACAAAGTAAGAGAGAACTTTATGAACTTAGGATGGGTAGCATGTAGCTCTCTGCCCCTGGGGTAAGCGTGCTGATAGGTACCTCTAGAATCCTGCTAGAAGCTGTGCCAGGAGCAGTGAGGCAGAACCACAGGGAAGGAGAGACTATTCTGCCACTTGTTAACTGGAGTTTTTCTCAGAGGACAAATACATCTGGGCACAAACCAGGTGCAGCCCAAAGGGAGGAAAGCCAGAAGTCATGTGGTTACAGTGTGTTTACCAAGGACAAAGGAAGTGCTGGAAAGGGACCTGAAGGGGGCTTTAGAGGAGTTTGTTGGGGGAGGGTAAGTGATGACAACAGGGGACACAGTATCTTCTTTTTTTTTTGGTTTTTCGAGACAAGGTTTCTCTGTGTAACAGCCCTGGCTGTCCTGGACTCGCTTTGTAGACCAGGCTGGCCTCGAACTCACAGAGATCCGCCTGCCTCTGCCTCCCGAGTGCTGGGACTAAAGGCGTGCGCCACCACCGCCCGGCCACAGTATCTTCTTAATTGGAACACAAAGCCTCTTCAAACCATTCTTTCTCCAGAGCCTCAGGACAGTGTTTTCCCCAGAAAGCCCATGTTCTATCCACTAACAGTAGGATGGCCTTGGAGGATATCATGCTGGGGTCCTTTTCCACTCTCTTCAACATTCCCCCTAAGAACAGGCAACCCTGGTGTGATGCCCTTTAGACTCATACTCTCTTGACTAACAACTCTAGGAAGACACTCTCACCATTCCCATTTTACAAAGTGGGAATGACTTAACTCAAAAAGTCTGCCTTAGTCTTCAGTTTGTTCTCAAGCATCCAACTCACTTCCCCAAGACCTTTCTGCCAGAAGCAAGGCTGTAGCCTTGCGGCTCCTTTATAAGCCTTTCTGGCCAGGGTTCCTTAGCCCTAGACACATTCACAGGCCACTCCTCCCTTCTTCCCAGGGAATCGACCATGGAAGACCTGCCAGCGCATGGGTAATCCCTAGGCCACTCTATACCAATTCACACCCAGAGTGGCCCCTCCACAAGATCCCACTTCTCATGAACAAGTGAGCACCACCAATGCCAACCCCAAGTCTCTTTTGAGGCTTCGTCTTTTTTCTCTTTATTGTTTAGACCCAAGCCCCACAGTTCTGCCTTCTTAGAAAAACACTCTTAAGCCTTGGATGCCACGGTGTCTAGTTCCAGGTACCCTCTCGTACCAGGCTCTTACTTAAGAGACTGCTGTTTCACTCTAATCCTAACTCTTATAGACACACTTTCTGGCTGATCAAGTTCCGCTATACCAAGCTCCCCATCTCCCTGGACACACAAGTAACTGTTTCTGGGGACTTGAGAGCCCTCTCTTAGAAAGGAATACTCCCTCAGCTCCATCATGAGGCCCCCAGTCAAATCAACAGGTTTCCTTTCTCCTTTTCACATCTCCATGCTCCCCCCTCGCATTTGCTAGAGCAGCTACATGCTCCCTTGCAGATACAGGGTCCTCTGCCCACCACATAGTTCATCCCTTGCCTACCCACTCACTCCCCCTTAACTCCAGCTATCCCAGATTTGAAAACTATCCATAGTTCACAATGCAAGGCAACGCAGAAGCCGCAGTCTTCCCAATTCTAGGCCCCTAGCTCCTTTGTCCATTAAAAGATACTGTCCTTATCACTGTTTAGAACCCAAAGTCCTTGTGCCTCCTCTAGAAGCCGACTAGATAGCCCAGATCTTCCGGTACCAAATATTCAAATTGTACCTGCCCTCAAGGTTGGCCCTGTAACTGAAATGCAGGAGTTCGGGTTTTTGTTTTGTTTTTTGTTTTAGGGGTAGGTGGATCTTCTTCTGGTCTTTCATTATCCCCTAAAAGTTCACCTGCCAAACACTGGAGTGTTCAGTCCATGTTTGGGGGAAGACTGTTCCCAGCCTCGGACACCTTCAGCTCCACAGCTCCAATCCGGCCCCCAGCACTAGACAGACCCAGCCCCGCACCCCTGATTCTTCCCCCTACCTGGAAATCCGGCTTTTTGAGTTCCAGCCCAAACGGTGGACTACCACGGCCACCCAAGCTGTCAGCTCAAAGCTCTGCTAGAATCACCATTTTCGAAGACACAACCCCCCGCCCCAGACACCCCTTTTCCCCAAGCGTCTAGTTCTTCCGACTTTCTCCAGCTCCAAAAAAAAAAAAAAAAAAAAAAAAGTTTCCGGTCTCCGAGTCCCAGGATGTAGAGTCCTCCCCACCCGCTCACTTGTACCCAGGTCGCCTTACAAAGAAAGAAAGAAAGAAGAAAATCCACTGCCCCTACCCCCCAGCCCCAGGGTTTTTCCTGCACCGAAGGCCAGGATCCGCCCTCAGGCTGCCCCGAGGCCCTGTCCGCCGATTCTTTACAGAGGCAGATGGCGGGATCACTGGCTCCTCAGACCATCTCCCGGATCTCTGCGGGGCCCAGCTCCCGCGTCCCACAACCCGGACTCCGGGCTTCCCGCCCCGCGCACTCTCACAATGTCCATCCGGCCCCGAGTAGCTGCCGGGCTTCGGGTGAGGCTGCAGCCCGGGCGGCGGTGGCTGTGCGGTCCCCTCCAGCTCGGAGCCCCCCTCGGTCTCGACCTCCTCGTTGTTGTGCCCAGGTAACCCCGGCTCGTCGTCGGCCTCTAGCTCCCGTTCGTCTTCGGGCTCCTCGGCCTCCAGCGCCGCCAGCAGCCGCTCAGCAAGCTCGGCCTTCAGGCCGCGAGTGTCCAGGCCGCGGCGCTGCAGCTCCTCGCGAAGTTCGTTCACCTTCAGACGGCGCACATCCATGGCCCGGGCCCCCGGGGCGGCCCCCGAGCCCGGCCCGGCCTCCCAGGGCTCTGTCCCCCCTAAACCTTGCCTGTCAGGAGGCGAAGGGGGAAGGGGGGGGGGCGCTCCAATGGCGGCGGCGGCGGCTCAAAATGGCCGCCGCCGCCTCCTCCCCCTCGCCCGTACCGTACGATGTAAAACGAGTCTCAATTGGTCAGCGTGTGGGGCAACGGGCGCGGGCCCGGGGACTAAACCAATCACAGTGTGGCTTTCAAAAGAATGGCAGTAAGAGGGCCGGGGGGGGGGGGGGGGGAGAGGAAGCGTTAGCCTACGTTGAAGTCGCGGCCAAAGCAGAGGGCGGGAAGAGGCAAGAGGCGGAGCAAGCACCGATTGGGTGGCGTCCGCGCGCCTGCAGCCGTACGGCCAAATGAAGGAAAAGAGGGTAACGACTTAGAGCAATTAGCAATGAGATCTCAGGATGACCACCCGGTCCCTCGGAGCCGTCCTCCTCTCAGACTCTGTAAAACACATTCTAACTGGTCTAGATCTCCCGCCCCTCGCGGAGTCCAGGCGGGTAAAATGACTACAACCAATCAAATGCGGCGGGAAGAGGTCGGCCAACCCTCGTCTTTCCTGTGGCCTTTCGGAAACCGGAAGGAGATTAATTCGCGCAGGCCTCGCCCCTTGCCGTTAGGGCGGTTTCAAAACAACCTGTCCTGCCAATCGCAGTTACTGTTATATTTCGCTACAGCCTTAGCTTGATCCCTTCAGGAAACGCTAACTAGATTGGCCATTCTCGCAAAGTTCGCCGTACGGGAAGGTGTAATACGGAATAGA
Organism: Lophiomys imhausi; assembly: GCA_907164525.1. Taxonomy (NCBI): domain Eukaryota; kingdom Metazoa; phylum Chordata; class Mammalia; order Rodentia; family Muridae; genus Lophiomys; species Lophiomys imhausi. Next base: position 1,741,529 of record CAJQZJ010026257.1, on the reverse strand, counting down.
CATTAAGTGGATGGGTTACTCATCGTTTGTTAGGAACCCAGCTGCCTTTATGAGAAACAAACAAATGGTTCTGGAGAGCGCTGAAGGGTTGGAAGCAGGGTTAGGCTAACCACGGGAGAAAAGGTGCGTGGGTAAATCGCACCCTCCCTTTGATAGTGCATCTCCCAGGGCGCTTTCTCTATGGTTGCGTGGACAAGCCCGCTCTGCACGCGACCGTAGAGCTTTCCCGCTCTACACATAGCTGCAGAAGTTCGCGGCTGTGCATCTCGAATCCTCTAAACCGTTCACTCAGTCTTGCTGGTTGGTGTCTATACTGACCATTTCGAACGCGAGAATGCGTAACTGCGACAGGTGTTAATCCGTACACCTGTGGCCCCTAGCCCAGAAGACAAAAATTTAGTGAAATAACACCATGGAGACGCACAGCGCAAACGTCCACTGACAACCAATCCATAGCCTAACGCCCAACAAAAGCCACAAACACTCCCTACTTAGATAAAGGCAAGCATGACAATAAACGAATAGGCGTGGCAGGCCAAAAGCGTCAATTAGGGATAAGACATCAAACGGCAGTGCAGTTGTGGCACAAGCATGCAGCCCCGCACAACAAAGCTCCGCTGGGGCGGTTCATGCTTCAAGCTTACATCGCAGCAACCCAGACACACAACACCCACTCAGCAGCGGGACAGACACTCACATGGATCCGGAGGTTCCAGTCCAGACACCCCGCCCCTCGCCCACGTCGGACTTCCTCTCTCCTCTCCTCCCAGCTCCCTTCTATGATTTGTTCCGGGGGAAAAAAAAAAAAAAACAACAACTTTGTGGCCCGGATTGAACTGTACCCGGTAATCGGGAACCACCACCGGGTGGCGATCGGGCGCCGCCTAGGGTTCTTACATCCGCAGTAGTCAGCCCGGGAGCAAGTGAAGACCCAGTGGGCTGGCCATGGCCGGGAGTTCTTTTGTGCATCTGTGGATCAAGGTGTTCTGGTCCATCCTTCCTTGTCAATCTGAATGTTTGCCTGTGTGAGAATTTGTTGTGCTAGTACTCCATAAGTCTGGGTAGGTTCGCTTATTTGTTTTCTTCTTTATTGAGACAGTCTCGTGTAGCCCAGGCTGGCCTGGCTCTCTCGCTCTTGCTTACACCTCTCAAGTGCTGGGATTACAGGCACCGCATCTGATTTTTGAGTGTGTGTAATGCTGTTCTGTGTCTCATTACTAAAAGTTCTTCCTAGCCGGGCGCAAGCCTTTAATCCCAGCACTTGGGAGGCAGAGGAAGGCGAAGCTCTGTGAGTTCAAGGCCAGCTTGGTCTACAGCGTGAGTTCCAGGCCAGCTAGGGCTACACAGAGAAACCCTGTCTCAAAAAACAAAAAAAAAACCCAAACAAATAAATATGTACAAAAGTTCTTCCTATTGCTGGTGAGTACCTGCCTACTGATGTTTGTGGACTTATCAGTACGGGTTTATGTGTTTCTGTTCCTGTGTCTGAATAATTGTGACTTTGTATTTGTGACTAGGTGTGCCTGAGTATGTGCAGTACTTCACAAGTCTCTTACTTTGGAGTGTGTGCATAAGACCCTGTGGGGATCTCAATCTCTCTGTATCTCCATATATGCATATATATATATATATATATATATATATTTGTGTATATATACATATCCATACATATAAAATTTCTAACATATATATATAGAGTATTCTTCAAGGCTTTCTGAGAGTCTATCTTTCCTCAGTTGTAGATATTTTCTATGTGCATGGTTCATGTCTACCATCACTAATGAAGAAAATATTCCCAGGTTCATCAAACCCTTATTATTATTGAGGTAGGGTCCCTCTATGTAAGCCATGATGGCCTGCAACTAACTCTCCATCCTCTTGTCTTTCGGGTGTTGGTATTACAGGTACACACAGCAGCCCTTCTTATCACAGTGGGGAAACAGAATCTCCAGGGAGAAGGTCCCTATTACAGCTGAATGGAGACAGGAGACAGAATAGCAATTGACAAAAGTTTTATGTGATCTGAGCCTCTTCGGAGGCACCAGCGTCCACACTGTAGACAAGAATGAGGGACTGGCTCAAGGGGGGCAACATGGCCCAAAAGGAGGGGAGATGACCCATCTCTTGGGGAAAAGGAGGCACTCCCAATGCATTGCATAGACTTAAGGTGGGGTGCATCCCACAGGAGGAGAGGGGGAAGCATAGGTGGCCAGGGAGGAAAATAGCTTAAGAGATGAATGCTACAAGCTTCCACCCTTGGAATTGTACCTAATATTCTAGATCTGTGGACCTTTAGAATCTTAGGTTGGATTCTTAATTATAGTGCTTAGAGCCTTAAGATTTTTAGAAATATGTATTCTTGGACATTTAATTAAGTGCTCGAAAGGCAGAAAGCAGCAGAGAACCTAGAGGTGTCCAGCATTAGGAATGGTTAGAACTCTGGTGTCTAGTTAGTCATAATTAACAGTGAGCCTCTTATGACTTAGATACTGAGGACTCAGAGTCTTGGGCCCACAGCATCTTACAGTGCGTGAGATCAAGAGCAGGCCAATGTTAGAGGTGTAGGTCTTAATAATCTGTATTCGTGGAGCGTATGATGTGATAGTTTAAAGAATCTAGACCCTTGGAGCAAATTTTAGATTATCATCACATCATAGCTTAGAAGCTCCATCTGGAGGCTCTTAAAGCTTTTTAATTTCAGATTCTAGAATCTTATTCCCTTGAGATGCAGGATTTTATATATAAAAGAATTTGTGATCATAACGCCTCTGAAACTGTAGTTGACCATCACAGGAATCTTGGAAATTAAGAAAACAAAAGTTTGAAACATTATGATCTGGATTATTCCAACATGGACCTTAGACTGTTAAATTTGAGAACAATATTGCCTTAGAACCTTCATGCCTAGAATCTTCAGAATTTTAAAATCTAGAATCTTCCTCTGATAAGACCCCTGAGCTCCAGAAAAAGAAAGTCTAGAACCACAGGGCTCAGATCCTGGAATCTCAGAGCCATGCAACCTAAAACCATGGGGGCCATTGCCAAGAATTTTAGAACCAGAAAAATCTAGAGCCACAGAATCTCAGAGCCTTCAAAGAGTGGGGGCATGCCTACAACAACAGCACTTTAGACCTAGAAACCAGCATTTCCATTCCTGTAGAATCAAAGACTCATCATCTTTCAGAACCCTGAAATCTAAATCCCAAATCTTAGAATCCAGAATGTTTGGCATGGAAGATCTGAGAAGATCCTTTGAGATTGCAGTCCAACCCTTCTTTTTACGGATAGGATGTTTAGGGCACAGAAAGCAGGACACAGCTTTCTGGGCTGATTTTGAGAAGGGAGAGAAGATCATGCTGCAGTTGGGGAGAAGGCCCAGAGTGGCAAAGTGGGGGTGAGGTATCACCCAGTGGCAGTGCCTAGCTTGGATCCTGAGAGGTGTCCCCAGGTGGAAGATTGTCTCAGGCTCCATCCTCCTGCCCTGGGGGTGCTGGGCAGCCTCTGTCAGCAGACAGAGTGGGTCCAGGGGCTGTAGAAGGACAAAGGACATAGCGTCCAGCCAAGTAGACTTCTGCTGCAGTTAGGCAGCTACAGGAATCCTTAGGATCAGGTTGGGTTGGGGGTTCAGCTCCTCCAGCAGCACCACGGGGTTCAAGGTGGCTTCTGCCCTCATCCATGTTGACATAGAGGATTTCATCAGGCTCCTGAGCAGGGGGCAGAGCCTTCAACGTATTCTCCAGGTCTTCCCGAAGCTCTGCAAAACTTGGCCGGTCCCGAGGGTTCAGCTCCCAGCACCGGGACATCAGGGCATACCTAAAGAGGTAAAGTAAAAAGGTGGGTGGCTGGGCAAGAGGGGCAGAAGGAAGCTTTGCAGGAGTTAAGGGAAAGCTTTGGGACACCCAGGTGAGAACCTGGGGACTAGAGGGAACCTCAGCAACTTGGGGATGTCTACAGGGATTTGAGAATTCCAAAGTTTCTAGGGGTGGGTCAGGAAACTCAGAAACTGGGAAGGCTCTGGGTCTCTGCTGGTTTTTAGTGAGAGCTTGCTAGGGCAAAGCTTCCCAGCATGACCACGCACAACAGACTCTCTTATCAAAGCCAGGCTCTGCCATTTACCAAGCACGTCAGGGGGTGGGGGAGACCTATGTGAGTCTAGGATGAATTAGAAGTCTAGAGTGACTTATTTATGTCCTTATGTCCTTTGACAGTCCACCATTCAAAAGCTGAAACTAAGGCCCCTTCCCTTGAGTGTAGGGATTTGCTTCTGGCTCAGCAGAAGGAATGGTACACATGTGACTTGTAAGACTCGGTCATAAATGGCATTTAGGCTACCCTTTCACATTCTCTTGGGTCATTATATGAGGAAGTATCCCCATGGTAAGGAACTAAGGCCCAACCATGTGAGCACCCCCCCCCCTTTTTTTTCTTTGTATAGACCTGGCTGTTCTGGAACTTGCTTTGTAGATGAGGTTGACCTCGAACTCAGAGATCTGCCTGGCTCTGCCTCCCGAGTTCTGGGACTAAAGGCGTGTGCCTCTACGGCCTCACATGAACGTGCCATCTTGAAATCAATTTTTCAGGCTCAGTCTTCACATACAGCCCCAGCTACCATCTTGATAACCTTGTTTTAGACCTGGAGCAGAAGCACCCTACTAAGCCGCTCTCAGACTGATCTTCAGATGCCGTGAAACAAATGTTGGCCTTACATGATTAGGTTTGGAGTGTAGCACCTCATACAGCAACAAATGATACACCTTCCCTGTAGACTTCAGTTTTCTCATCCACAAAAGGGGGGATAACAACGGTGCCTATCTACTTCCTGTGACTGTGGCAGGGATCAAATGAGTCAATACAAGCAAAGCACTTGTACCTCTGCCTTCTGGTAAGTTCTGTAAAAAGATTAGCTATTAATCTCATTCTCTTCAGCTCTAGGAGTGCCCAAAGGAAGCGTGGGGAGTCTGAATCCAGGGCTCTCTCCTACTGACTCACAGAACATCCTCTTTTGAACCTCAAAGTAAGGGCTAAAAGTCACTCCCTTCTTTGCCCACTGATGCCAAAGAGGTTGTAAGTGTATTCTGAAGGAGCCTGTCAAGCTGCTCAGAGATCTGAGAGTCTAGAGAAGGTCAATAAAACAGAGTGGAGGGTTCCGCAAAGGGCCCTGGATGTTGAGGCACATGGGAGGTGAGAGACCCTGGGTGGTAGGGGGGGGTCCCAGGGCCAGGACTGCCATTTACTTGTTTGCAGTTGTTCATTGCTCAAGAATGCCTGGCTGAGGTGGGAAGGTATTGACCCAGCCTGCCTGCCTTCCACACAACCGACAGAGCTGGGAAAGGTACCTTTAGCAAACTTGCACACCCCCCCCCCCACACCCCACGCATGCTCAGAGCAATGGTGAGGGACAAATGGGCTTCTCAGTATTTTGAGGGATTGGACGTGCATTTAGAGATGTTAGAGAGCTCTGTGTGGTTAGTCAAGGTTGGAATAAATTCTGAGGTGGGGTTAGGGGGAGTTCTAAAGTTCCTCACAAGCCATCCAGACAGTCCACAGGCTGTTTCAGGCGATTTCCTTGGCGTAGGTAGTCGTAAATCTCACTGTTCTCCACTCCTGGATAGGGAGTTTGGCCTCGAGTGGCGATCTCCCACATTGTCACACCAAAAGACCACTGTCAGAGCAGAGGAAGGGGAGTGAGAGGATCTCTCCTACATAAAGACACCTCCAACACATAAGTTAAGGCAAGCACTCAACACTTAACATGGACATTTGTTGACAGCAGTGTCTATGGATGTATCACAGTATGCACAGAAAGATTTTAGGACAGGTGCACACACACACACACACACACACACACACATACACACACACACAAGGTGACTGACTTCAGAGGATGCAAAGATATGTACAACCATGTACACATCAGCCACATGTGACATTTGTCACTTGTCACCCCTCATGCCCATATTGTTGTACACATTGTATGGCATACTTGGTCACCAATTGCTTCCTAACATAAACTGTCCACAATGCCACCATGCAGAGGTGAGCCTATACATTTTCTGTGTTATATTATTCATATATTCTCCAAACATGTCCCAGCCTTACAGACAGGAAGTCCACAGATCTCTATGAGCACTACAGCTTCTTGGCTCTTGCCACCCCACCCCACACTAGCATGATTTCCCACTCCTGGCCAGAATACACATACCACATCACTCTTGCTGGTATAGACCCGATCTGCCAAACTCTCGATGGCAATCCACTTGACTGGCATCTTGGCAATGCGCCCTTGGCGATAGTAGTCCCCATTGTAGATCTTTTTGGAGAGCCCGAAGTCTGCCACACACACGGACATGTTCTCATTCAGCCTGCCCAGGTTGGGGAAATCAATAAGGTCAGGACATGGGTCATCTCTACCAGGAAGCCTGCTGGGTCTCCTGCCTGACCCCACAGTCCTCCTGAGGTTGGGGGTCTGACTCCTAAACCCTTATCCTAGTCCCAGAAGAAAATGCTTTACTTCTTGTTCCTGCTAAAATGAGTCTGGACAAAAGGACTTCTGGAGGCTTTTTTTTTTTGTTTTTTGGCTTTGGAGACAGTTGTGAACCAATGATGTGGATACTGGGAAGTGAACTTGAGTCCTTTGGAAGAGAGGTACACACTCCTAGTTGCTGAGCCATCTCTCCAGTACAGTAATCCCCTACCCCCCTTTTTAGTTCTTTTGATGTATATGAAATATACAGAAATGTGTACACCAGTAGCTGTGATTTCACATACTAGTAATACCATCAATTGAAAGGCTGAGGCAAGAGGATTATGTGTTCAAGGTCAGCCTGGGCTACATCACAAGTTCCAGGCCACCCTGAGTTGTGTAGTTGTATAGTTTCAAAACACACACACACACACAATAGTGTTGTGTATATGTAATCTCAATACTTGGGAGGTAGAGGAAGAAGGATCAGGAGTTAAAGGCCATCTTTGACTACATAGTAGGTTCAAGACCAGCCTGGGCTGTATGAAACCCTGTCTCAAGAAAGCAAACTACAGAACTGGAGCTATGGCTCAGCAGTTAGTGCTCTTCCAGAGGTTCCAGGTTCAATCCCCAGCGCTCACATGGCAGCTCACAACTGTCTTCAGAGGATCCAACATTCTCACACAGAGACAGGCATACATGCAGGCAAAACACCAATGCACATGAAATAAAAATAAATAAACTGAAAAAAAAGGTTTAAAATACAAAGAGCAAACAATGGAGGCTACAGGGATGGTTCATACTTGTTACTCTTGCAGAGGATGTGGGTTTGATTCCCAGCACCCACACGGTGGTTCACAACCATCCAGGATGGCCAAAGCTACACAGACAAACCGTCTTGAAACCCAACCCCACAAGAAATAATAACTAAACAGATACCTCCATAGATACACCACCTAGATTAAAAAAAAAAAAAGGTTCAAGACTTTTTTTTTTTTTCGTGACGGGATGCTATCGGTGGACAAGGTCACAGTGAAGTGGTTATTATGATACAGTACCTACTCGGAGGAAGTGGGTCACTGGGAAGCCACCTCTGATGGGTCTGTCTCTCTCTGCTTCCCAGCTCCCACAAGGTAAGCAGCTCTTCTCCATCACACTCTGTCCATCGTGAGTCCACACTTCCACAGTGACAGAGCCACGAAGAACTGACTACCACACCTTTCTAACCTTGTCTGGTGGTTCAACTTTCCCTGACCACTCTTGTTTCCCCTTTCATCCTAGGGAAGAGGGAGGAAGGGCTTCCAGCCAGCTTGTCACTCACATGCAGTTCCTGGCAGCCAGGTCCCGGTGAATGAATCTCTTGGTACTCAGATACTCCATACCACTGGCAATGTCAGCCATGAATTTCACTAGCATCTGGGTGGGCAGGAACTGGTGGGGGGGGGGGGGGGGGGGGGGCAAGGCCAGGAGAAGGGGTGGTTAGAGAGTCTTAAAGGACCTCACTCCTCAGCCCTCCTCCCCTCCCTGTGTGTGCCTGGATATGGTGAGGTTTTCCATGGCTTTGAGAACATCAACCCTTTTCCATAGCTACAGAGTCCTAGAAAATCTACTTCCCTCTGACTTGAGCTATTGTTCTAGCCTTTGACACCCACTTGAGACAGGGACCTCCCTCCTGGTCTTCAGACCCTAGTACATGCTAAGCCTTTGATGGGAATTGTTCCCTGCTTGGATCTCCCAGTATCTCCTCAGTCATTGCCTCCTTCAAGGTCACCCCTTCAGTCAGGCCTTTCCTCCACCCAAGTTAACTCCAAGGCCACCTTACGGTTCTACCTTCTGCATTTCCTCCACAGTATTTAAAGCTCTTGCTTATTTCTGTTAACTAATTTATTGCCCTGTCCACCCTCACAGTACAGGATCCACGAGGGCAAGGTCGAGGTCAACTGTAGCCTTCCATCTCAGTGCCTGGTGGCTGGTAAGTAAGTGTTCAGTTTACTTATGGACAAGAAGAGGAAATGCCTCTCACCACTGGCTGGTCCCCGAGCCGGGAATACAGGAGGAAACTGTGTAGGTCTCCATGTTTCATGAAAGGCAAGATGACCACAGGTTCTGGGAAACCCTCTCGGTCAGAACCCTGGAAACAGACGCCTGAACCCCACCCCCAGGAAGATCTGGTCACTCTGGCTAGGCAGAAGAGGGGAACCCAACCCCACTCCCAGACAGACTCAGCCTCCCCTTTTCCCACTTCCTCAAATCTAAATCTCCCACCTCCTCAAATCTAAATCTCCCACATTGTCTGGGAGACGGATGGTACAGTGGGGCTTCAGCGAAGCCATTTCCCAGGGATGTTTCCGGAGCCCTCCTGGGGACCTCAGCTATTTCTGGGAACAGGTCAGAGGTCACATTCCAAGTTGAGGGAGCAAAAGAAGGGGAGCTTGCTGATCCTGAAGGAGATGGGGGTGGGGAGCCAGGAAGTTTGATCTCTTCAGGGCAGAAGGAGGGGTCTGTGCTCTGGGGTAGCCTGGGGGGAACACACCCCTCCCTCACCAATAAGCCTCATGACGTTGGGGTGGTCAAATTCCTTCATGCAGACAGCTTCACTCAGGAAATCCTCCAGCTCTGATCTTGTGCAGATGGCGACTTATCAGGAAAGGGAGATGGGTGACAAGGAAGGGAGGGAGAACAGAGAGGATTTCTTCTTCTGTCTACCAGCATCATCACTCATCTCATCAAATGTCATTACTGAATCTTAAGATGCCACACTCACTGTTTTACTCACGTTAAATTATTTTATCCTCAATAGGTATACATAGTATCAACTTGTTTATGCACTGCTGAGGGTAGTAGAGCCCAGCGTCTGTCTTGCAAATGCAAGGCAATCCCCTCCCTGGGAGAATGTAAGGAGCTCTATTGCTCTGGAGTCTTCATTACCAACTACTGATGACCCCCCCCCCCACACACACACACCAGCTTAATCTAGTCTATAGGAGATGTTTAGTAATGAATATGCAAATGTATTGATGACTCCATAGCTTAAGCCCTTAAACTTTAAATTCACAAAAGATCATTCCTCTCTCACCTCCAGCTCTAGCCTGACCCCTTTAGGCTTTTCTTCCTGTATAAAAAGCACTTCTGCCAGGTGTTGGTAGCGCACGCCTTTAATCCCCAGCACATGGGAGGCAGAGGTAGGCAGATCTTTGTGAGTTCAAGGCCAGCCTGGTCTACAAAGAAAGTCTAGAACAGCGACTCACACCCTCTCTGATGATACAGTTGGACACATTGACAGTATATATTCTATGCCACCACTGTCTTTTAGTGCTTTGTTTCAGAATAGCCCTAGGAAATAGTAACATCATGAATGATTTTTCCAAGGAAGGAAGGAAGGAAAGCTTGGAGAGGTAGAGTCACAACTGATAAATGAAGTGGCCAATTGTGCTTCCTTGAAACTTCAATTCCGAGTTTTCTCTTTCCTGCTGGAGTCTGTCAGTGGCAGACCCTGGTGGGAGGCTGGCAGGTAGAAGAGAAGAGAGGGAGAAGCCAGGATATCTCACCCTCTTTCTGCTTCCAGAATTGACTGGGATCCCTTGCATGACCATCAGGGTTATAGCTTCCTTAGGGAAGCCCTTGATTCTGTGTTCTCTGCCACGGGCTCTGGCAACAGTTTCCTTCCTCTACCCTTCTGCCTAGAGGTGTGAGGTGACTTGCTGTTGCTGCTCTTCTGTTTTGATCCCTCAGTTATTATTGTGTCTCTCCAACCTTCATTCAATGCAATAGCAAACTCCCTGAATTCAATTCCTTCTATTCAAGTGTCTGACACAGGCTCCGTTTTCTTGCTGGGAACACTGGAGCTTTCCGGAGCATAGGGAAGAGGCTCAGGTTACGGACCGGGGCTGCACATGTGCACACACATACTTACTTTTCATTGTCTTCACAGCGACCTTCAGGATGGAGTCATCCTGGTTGAGCTGGCCCTCCATCACAGCACCAAACTCTCCTGTGGCGGGGGAAAAAGAAAGACATTGACCTCAGAGGGACCCATGGGGACGGTATTTCCTGCAGCAAGCTGGAAATTGGAAATATAAATCTCAGGGTTTTGGTAGATGCTGTGCGTGCATGCATGCATGCCTGTGTGCGTGCTGGAGGGACTTACCTTCTCCTAGAGTCTTCCCCAAGGCCACCTTATGCCTATCTACCATGACGTCTCGTAGTTTCTCCTTCAGCTCTTCACTGATGCCCAGGCTGTTCACTGAAAAGACGTGGACAGAAACACATGGCAGGGTTGATGTTCAGACAATTGTGTCAAGAAGGACATACTTACTGTTGAATCACTGAATTTCTTCCACATTTGTTTGGGTAACTTTTCTTCACATTGTGTGAAGGAATGTCTCTGTATTTTCAATTGTTAATTCTGTACTGGCAGAGAGCTAAGTGCTGGCAGGATATTGGTATTGTTATTTCTTTCTTTTTGTTTGTTTGTTTTTTTCGAGACAGGGTTTCTCTGAATAGCCTTGGCTGTCCTGGAATTCACTTTGTAGACCAGGCTGGCCTTGAACTCAGAGATCCACCTGTGTCTGCCTCCCAAGTGCTGGGATTAAAGGCGTGCACCACTAGTGTCTGGCTAGTATTATTTTTATGGCCCATTACTGGTGGGTCATAGGTCGTTGGGTCAAAGTCTAGATGGTAGCTGGGAATCTGTCCAGCTAAAGGCCTAAACTTTTATTATATAAAAGTCTGTGTCTTATTTATACCACTGGCAGGTCTGAGAGTGTCCCTCTACACACATTGATTCAAAATTAGCTACTGTCCCAAGCACTTGACCCACCCCAGTTCCTGTAGCCTCTAAATTTGCCCCTTAGAAGCAACTATAAGATAAAAATCTGGCCACAGTTTTGCTCCAATGGGCAACCTAATTGGCCGGTGCCCTCTGTACCAGTTGTTAAACAGTTCTTCAGAGCTTAAAGTTTACCAGCACAAAGAAATGACAAGGGTTTAAAGGAGATGGAAAGCCTAATTAGCTAATCACCCAGACTTGATAATTGCACACTATATACAAGTATCTAATTATTCCCCTGAACTTCAGAAAATGTAACCCATAAATATTACAATTATGTGATTACAAAGTAAGTAAGGTCGGATATAGAATCACATTCTTCTAATCCTCCCCTAGGGAGGAAAATCAGGCAGACTGTTGCAAGCTTGAGGCTGGTCTGGGCTGCATAAGGGGCCAGTCTCAAAACATATATCTTTAGCACTCAGGAAGTAGAAGCAGGCATATCTCTGTGAGTTTAACACAATGATTTACATGATGAATTTGAGGCCAGTGGGGGCTACATACTGAGATCCTGTCTCACACAAAAGCCATCAGCACCACCAAAACAAAATCCATAAACTTCCTGTAAAAATATTGTTAGGTAGTGGAGAAGACATTGTATTCAATTCACTTTTTAAAATGTCTTAATATACAGCCCAACCTAGCCATGTTCCCAGCCCCTGGCTGGGGGATTCTAGGTAGGTGTTCTACCACTGATCACTGGACTCCATCCCCAGACCTCTTTTACTTTTTCTTTTGAGACAGTGTCACTAAGTTACACAGACTGGCCGTGAACTCAATCTAGCCCAGGCAGGTGGGTCTTACACTCTCTATCTTCTTGCTTAAGCCTCCCACAATATACCACCCTGTCTAGCTTAAGATAGCAATTTATTTTATTTTAAAACAATTTTATAGGGCCGGGCGTGGTGGCTCATGCCTTTAATCCCAGCACTTGGGTGGCAGAAGCTGGTGGATCTCGGTGAGTTCGAGGCCAGCCTGGTCTACAGAGTGAGTTCCAGGACAGCCAGAGCTGTTATACAGAGAAACCCTGTCTCAAAAAAACCTAAAAATATAAAAAAATTAAAAAAAAATTTATAGGCATGTATGAGGGTTTTGCCTGCATGTATAGCTAGCTGTGTACCATATGCATGCAGTACCCATGGAGGACAGAAGAGGGCATCAGATACCCTGGCACAGGCATTGTTGATGGTTGTGAGCCACCATTTGGGTTCTGGGAATGAAGCACAGGTCCTCTGGAAAAGCAGCAAATGTTCTTAACCACTGAGCCATCTCTCTAGCCCCTGAAAACAGTTTTTTAAAACACACTAGCATATGTTCCTTCAACTACAGATTATTGATGACATCATCACAGATCAGGGAGCCGGAGGGAAAGTCCTTTGAAAGTTTATGAAGAATGAGGGTGCAGAAGGGCAAGTAGAAGCTTGGCCTCACTATGAAAATCATTTTGACCTCATGGATGTCCAGCCCAGGTCTCAAGAACCTCTCGGGACCAAGGTTATGCTGCAAGAGCTGTGGCTGTGTATTATCCTGTCCAATCACTGTGGCCATCCTATTGATATTTCCTTCTCTTCTTTTTTTTTGTTTTTCGGGGTTTTTGGTTTTTCGAGACAGGGTTTCTCTGAATATCTCTGGCTGTCCTGGACTCGCTTTGTAGACCAGGCTGGCCTCGAACTCACAAAGATCCGCCTGCCTCTGCCTCCCAAGTGCTGGGATTAAAGGCGTGCGCCACCACCGCCCGGCTTTCCTTCTCTTCTTAAGTAAATGTCTTTCCCAGTCCTCCCCAGCTTCCCTTGGGACCTTGGCAGTCCATGTGCTGTGTGCTAGATCTAGACTTAACCCTGTCCCTTTCTTTGCTCTCTGGATTTCAGTTTCCCCGGCTGGAAAACTGAGGGGGTTTTTACAGGTGGTGGCCTCTGAGGGTGACCTCAGCGGGGGACCTTCCTTGACCCTATGGTCTTATGGGTCTACCGTTCTAAGACCCTATGAGATTCTACAGCGCTGAGCATATTATTTTTCAGATCAAGATTGAACCTAGAATTGCGTTGACTGTTTCTAACATTCTATAATTCCAAGAGGCCAGTTTCTGAATGTGGCTGTTAGGACTATTGACTTCAGGTTGTATGTGGTTGCACACTCATGCAATCCCAGAACACGGGGATCTGAGGCAGGAGGATAGAGAGTTCAAGGCTAACCCGAGTTACATAGTGAGAAAGTGTGTTAAGAGACCAAGGGCTGAGAATTTGATGATCCTATGGTACTCTGCTTGCCTAGCATATGCAAGGCCCTGAGTTCCAGCTCCAGGAAAGAGGGAGAGGGAGGGAGGAAAAGGGGGACGGGGGTGGGGAGTGGGGGAGAAGAAACTTCAGAGCAAGTTGGTGGAGGCAATAGGATCATGGCTTTAAAAGACCTCAGCTGCAAAGAAAGCTTAAGGGTAGCCTGAGACCCTATCTCAAATTTAAAAACCAAACTAAACCAAACAAAAATGAGTTCAGAGGAAAACTGTCTGGGTATAAATCTTGCTTATCCATCTTACAAGTTGTGTGGTGTTGAGCAAGTTGCTTAGCTACTCTCTGCTACAGCTCCCACATCTTTGAAGGGAGGTTGGTAACAAGGCACTCATGTCTGTGGGTTATGAGGATCAAATGAAGTGATGTGTATAGAATGCTTAGACCAGCACTCGAGGGAGGTGGTGGCTGTCCTACCACGGTCATCATTGTTGTCATCATCGTCTCATGTCAATACTATCCATCATTGTCATCATCTTCATCATTCTCATCATTATACATTATCTCAAGATCTTCTGGCTCTTAGAAGATCTCTTCTGTCTCTTGCTGTTCCTATGATTTACTGTGTCTGTGATTTAATTATCCTAGCATGGCATGGTGGTCCATGCCCCTGCACATAGGAGGCAGAGACAGGAAGGTTGCAAGTTTGTGGCTAGCTTTGGTTATAAAGTGAGACTGTATTTAAGAGACAGAGCAACAGCACTCTGGGATGCAGAGGAAGGCAGATCTCTGTGAGTTCAAGGTCAGCTTGGTCTACAAAGTGAGTCCAGGACAGCCAGGGCTACCCAGAGAAACCTTGTCTTGAAAAACAAAACAAAAAACAAACAAAAGAAAAGAGAGAGAGGTGGGTAAGAAAAGAAAAGCAGAGACAGGTGTAGCAGCTCCTGCCTACAGTCCTAACACTTGGAAGATGGAGGCAAGAGACATTTAGTCCAGCCTGGGCTTGATCTCAAAACAAACAAAACCAAAAATACTTGTTTGTTATGATTAATGTCAACCTGACAGGATCTAGAATTATGCAAGCAACAAGCCTCTGGGCATGTCTTGGAGGGAGTTTCTGAATTAGGAATTGGGGTGGCAAGACCCACCTTACATGTGGGCTGGGGTTTTGGACTGAATGAAAAGGAGAAATCAAGCAGAGCACCAAGCATTCATCTCTCTGTGCTTCCTGAGTGCAGAATGAAATTGACCAGCCACCTAATGCTCCAGCTGCCTGAGCCTTTCATCATCAGGACCGACTAGTTGTACCGTCAAACTTAACCCTTTCTTCTTTTTTTTTTTTTTTTTTTTGGGTTTTTCGAGACAGGGTTTCTCTGTGTAACAGCCTGGCTGTCCTGGACTCACTTTGTAGACCAGGCTGGCCTCGAACTCACAGAGATCCGCCTGCCTCTGCCTCCCAAGTGCTGGGATTAAAGGCGTGTGCCACCACCGCCCGGCAACCCTTTCTTCTTGAAGCTCTTTTACGTTGCAGCAGTGAGAATACACAGCACCCTATGTTCTGCTGCTCCACAGCTGTAAGTGGTCCAAGCTTCACTTTCCCTAGAGCCTGAGGCTCGAACATCCTTGTGTCCCAAAGACCTTCAGAAACGTATGCATCTACAGAAGCTCAGACCACCTACAGAGGCCCGGTTGTCAACATGGAGTTCACTTACAGGTGGCCTCAGTGGTCCGGCGACTGTAGGACTTTCGGGCATGGTATCTGACTACCAGTTCACCTCTTTCCATTGTTGGCTCGAACACCTCCCTAAGAGGAGAAAGGAAAAGATGAAGGATGAACAGAATCACATGGGAACCCTGTCCTTCCAGCAGGGACAAAAGCAGGCACCAGTGCACTCCCAAGCTGTGTTCCTTTCTCCTCTAGTGCTTGCTGAGCACATCTCGGGCCACTGCCCTCTGCCTTCCATCCTCTCTCCAGGTCTTCTCATCCTCATTCAGACCCCCCCCCCCCCCCCCCCCCCCCCCCCTGGTCTTCCACGACTCCAGCCTCTCCATCCAAGTTCACAGAGCCCTCCCCCATGGAATTCTAACTCACCCATAGCGGGTCTCCTTTTTCCTCCGATGGACAAGGAACAGGGCCAAGATGAGGACACAGGCAGCCGCCACAACTGCTCCCAGCAGTACATACCACCAGGGCCACGAGAAGGCAGGAGGTGGGGGTTCACTCACTGTCAGGGGTTATGGGGGACAGATCAAGGCTAAGGTCCCTGGATCCAGTTCCCTGGGACCCAAGAGGGAGTGACATGGGAGGGAGGCAGGAGTGTGAAGTGGGTGGAAAGGGAAGGTGAGATCTGCACACAGTGGGTATGAGTGTGCAGGGAGGGACAAATGAACATGGGAGAAATTCTGAAGTAGTGCAGGGGACAGAGTGGCAGGATAACTGTGCAAAGAAGTGACGTGGGTGTGGACAGACAGGTAGGCGAGGGAGAGAATTCATGCAGTGCATGGAGCACAAGGCTGGGGAACAAAGAACTAAGAAATATATTTGAGGAGTGCACAATGAGTGAGAAATACATGTGCATAGGGGAAGTGTGTGTGCAGATGGTGGGTTGGCCTTTGGAGGAGTTTGGGGCATAAGCAAATGAGTGATGTCCAGTTTTTATTTTATTTTGTTTTAGGAAGGGTTGAATGAACCCCAGACTTAGAATGCAGCCAAAAATGACCTTTAACTTCTGATGGCCCTGCTTCCACCTCCTGAGTGCTGGGATTGCAGGCACAAATTGTCATGACTGGCTTATGTGGCACTGGGGACAGGACTCAGGGCCTCATTCATGCTAGGCAAGGACTCTATCAACTGAACTGCATACCCAGCCTCCTTTTTCTTTTTTCTTTTTGTCGTAGCTCAGGAGGGTTTGAATGCTTAACATAGCATTCTGCCTGCATAGCCTTCCTAAGCTCTGGGGTTGCAAGTGTGCGAGGACACCATGGCAGGCTGTGAGAGATGATCTTCGGGAATGTGATTCAGCATAAGGAGAGTGTGCAGTGAACATGCAAAATATGTGAACTGCCAGGTGAGGAGTATAGAAAGAGCGTGAAGAAAGGACAGGTGTAGAGTAAGAAAGAACTGGAAGATGCTCACGTGCTAAGAGTACCAGGAGGTAGGTGTGTGTGTAGGAGGAGGAGAACAGAGGGAGGACACAGGCAGAGAAGCATAGAGACAGAAAGGTAGGACTGTTAAGGGTAAGGGCATTTTGGCTAAAGAGGGTAAATTTCTGGAAAAGCAGCTATAGGGCCTGAGACAGTTGTGGACTGTACACTTGTCACTGGTTGCAATCGTGTCATGTGTAGTGAATATAAGGCACACACAGAGTATGCAAACAGACATTAGGTATAGTTGGACATGATGGTGAACGCCTCTAAGCCCTGTATTCAGGAGGCAGAGGCAGGTACATCTCTGTGAGTTTCAGGCCAACCAGGGGCTATATAGAGAGTCCCTGTGTCAAAAAACAAAAAAAAAAAACAAAAAAAAAAACAAAAAACCGAGAAGTTGAGTATGCAATGGGCATGTGTGAGGAAAGACAGGGATAGTGGGGCACGAGAGGAGGGTGGGTGAGGTGTATGAGGAAATACATGAAGAGCGTTTAAAGGAAGTGAGCTGAGGTCTAAATGGTGGTCGTAACAGTGCTAGGAAGGTACAGTGGAATTAGGAAGAGTGTTTGAGAATTGCTGAAGAAATTGGAAAGAGAAAACCTCTCTCCCCTCCCCTTTTTCCCTCCTCCCTCCCTCCCTTCCTTCCATTGCTCTGTGTGTTCATCCTATACTTTCCATCCACCCATCCATTTATCCACTGGCCTGTTTATATATGCGCGCGCGCGCGCGCTCACACACACACACACACACACACACACACACTTCTCTACCCATATGCTCCACCCCTGTATCCATCCATTTATGCATCTACTTATCCTCCAATTTTTTTTCTTTGAGACAGGTTCTTGCCATGTGGGTATCCTGGAACTCACTACATAGACCAGGTTGGCCTCGAACTTACAGAGATCTTCCTGTCTGTCTCGTAAGTGCTGGGATCAAACACACATACCACCATTCCTGGCTCTCTATCCTTCAGTCTAGTTTTCCACACATGCATCTAACCATTCACATGTCTGTCAACCCAGTCTCCATGTACTCATCCATTAGTGCATCCATCCTTTAATCTTTCCATTCATCCATCCATCCACCCACCCACCCATCCATCCATCCACCCTCCACCCACCCACCCATCTATCCATCCATCTACCCTCCATCCACCTACCCATCCACCCATCCACCCACCCATCCACCCATCCATTCATCCATCCATCCATCCATCCACCCACCCATCCATCCATCCGATGTATATTAATTCACTCCTTACACACCCCATGTGCCTGTGAATCTATCCACTCACTGGGCCATTTTAAGTACCTCCCTCAAGGACCACACAAACTCAAGAAGTGAAGCATTAGAACTATGTGCTTGGGAAGGAAGCATGAAGGGGTTGTGTGAACAGTACATGTGTGATGATGAGGCCCTCACTTCTTGTTGAGGGGAAGTAGAGAAAGGAGGCGCAAAAGCCCTTACCCAGATGGTGGAGTGGCTGTCCTTGTCCTGTGAGGAGAAAGGACAGACGGGAGTTGTGCTCAGAGAGGGCGAGACACAAGTGAGAGGGGTTGAGGGAGGCTCTATGTCAGGCTCAGGGTAGGAACAGAATTCAAGCTGTGGGAGCACTCAGAGGCATGGGGAGCAAGTCAAGGGTGCCAGGAAGAGGTAATCCTGAGGGCAGCTTGAAGGGGGCTGGGTATGGCTTTAGAGTTACCTGGGCGCCAGGGCTCCAGGGGCACAGGAAGGCTCCAGGGCCCATCCCCAGCAGAGGTATAGGCTGCCACAGACACACTCAGGTTAGCCACAGGCCCATCACCCCGCAGTTCCAGGGTCACCTCTCGCTTTAGCCCTATGTCCATAAGTACCTAGGAAGTCCAGAGGTGACGTCAGGATGGATACCTAGGTCCAGAACTCCTAAGACTCAGCTCCTCTGCTCATCCTAGGCCCTCATCTCCACCTTTGTGTTTACATCGCTAGCCCCATGCACTCTGGAATGTCAGCTGCATGAGGCAGAACAGCCCTTGGCACCAGGCATTGGGCACAGCTGAGCACTTGTCAAAGAACCGAATTCTCATCATTTCACTCCTATCCAACCCCTTCTAACTTCCCGTCCTCTCTCTCCACCTTGGGGTACAGCTAGCTCAGATAAAACATTTGTCTAAATTAAGGAAGCAACCCCTCCCTGAGATGCCATAAAGTTACAGTACCCAAGTCCAATGTGGTGCTTTTACAGGGCTCACAGACAGATATCCCTCAGCGCCTTCTTCATGGGCCCCTTTAGGATCCCCAGAATTCACCTCAGTAGGCATGGAGCAACAGTTATATATAGTACCTGACTTGCACAATTGCCTGAGTCCACTTTGTCATCTTTTCCCCGTCTCCCTTCCCACAACCATTCCACCCTAACCCTGCCAGCAGCACCCACCTCGGGGGTGTCCTGGCCTCGATATGCCAGCCGGTACCCTAACAGGGTGCCCTGCAGGGGCACCCTTGGCTCCTGCCAACGCACGAGGGCCTGGCTCCCATTCCGCATGGCGCTAACGTTCTCGGGGGGGCCCAAGGGCACTGGAGGACATGGAAGAGGGAAGCTGGTACCCCCACCTCTTCCTGACCCCCTCCCCGTTCCCAGGAAGTGGAGCAGGTTGCAAAGAACACACACGTGGGCAAGCCGTGCAGGCCTTCCACAAGCGGAAGCACAGGGAGAGATCTGGAGAAAGGCCAGTGGGCAGAGCTCGGGGGTCAGGGGCTGGACAAGGAGACTAAGGCCATGTGGGGTAAAGGGGTGAGAGGAGAAGTTCAGGGTGGCGCCAATTAAAGCAAAGTCCAGTGGCATCTTCCTCCCAAGGGCTTCTTACCTCCCTCAGTGGTCTCCACAGGAAGCCAGTGGGTCCAGGGTGAAGGACCCTGGTTGCTGGTGCAGGATACCCGGATGTGATATGGGGTGTGAGGAAGGAGCTTTTCCAGCCGAAGCTGGTGGGGAGGCACAGATACTTGAAAGGCAAGGGGCTCTTCTGGAGGATCTGGCTCTCCCAGCCAGACACCCACCCCATCGTCTGACAGCACAGCCTAAGGATGGGTAAAGACAAGAGGACCAGAGGACAGTTACACTCACATTCTTGAGTGTGGTCCTAGTGTGACATACAACTTTGCAAGACTGTGTGTTTCTCTGTCTCTCCCTCTCTTGTGCCTGTGTGTGGGTGTCTGAGTGTGCGTGCAACTCTGTGTATGTGCATGCATGTGTGTTGCAGTGTTACAACAGGACATCCAGGTTTGCAAAGCAGAGAAACCATATGGCCACGCCATGTCTCGCCACTTGCAGAAGCCACCTGTGTTGAGATTCTTTTTTTCTTCTTTTTGAGCCTGTTTCCTCATTTAGAGGACCAGAGATGCCTTGAAAGGTTGTTTAAAGATTAAATGTACAGGGCTGGAGAGATGGCTCAGCGGTTAAGAGCACTCCCAGCACCAACAAGGCAGTTCACAGCTGTTTGTAATGGCTGGGTGTGGTGGCACACGCCTTTAATCCCAAAACTCAGGGAGGCAGGGGCAGGCGGATCTCTGGGAGTTCAAGGCCAGCCTGGTCTACAGAGTGAGTTCCAGGACAGCCAGGGCTACACAGAGAAGCCCTGTCTCAAAAATAAAAGTTAAAAAAAAAAAGCCAATCTCCAGATCTTGCCCCCTACTGAGTGACTCTACTTGTCACACATCACATGTAAATGACATACAGATTAGTTTGTTTACACATAATAATATCAATTTGTCCCCTCCCTGATTTCTTTCTTTCAGAGACAGGGTGTCACTATGTATCCTTGGCTGACCTGGACTGGCTGCGTAGACCAATCTGGCCTCCAACTCAAGAGATACACCTGCCTCTGCCTCCCCAATGCTGAGATTAAAGGCTTGTGTCACTATGTCTGGTAGTTTTAAATACTATTATTGTGTTGTTATACTTTGTATGTGTGTGTGCGTGCGTTATAGGACAATTTGTGTGAGTCAGTTTTCTCCTTCTCCTAGCTGGGCCCTGGGAATTGAATACAGATCGTCAGACTTGGCACAAGCATCTTTATGTGCTGTGTCATCTTGCTGGCCCCCATCTTGTTTTTTGAGATAGGTTCTCTTGATAGGACCTGGAACTCACTGACTGGCCAGCGTAGCTAGATCAGTGAGTCCCAGGGATTCACTATCTCTCTCCATCTGCCTAGTACTGGGATTACAAGTGTGTTCCACTGTGCTCAGCTCTTTGTGTGGGTCCTGGGGATTGAACTCAGATCCTCTCATTTGCATGGTAAACATTGTGCTGACTGAGACATATCCTCAACCTCTCCCCTCTTTTTGGCATGATCGGGGTTGAACCCATCCATGTCAAGCAAATATTCTAGCACTAAACTATATATATATATATATCTCAGTCCTAAAAGTCAATATACTTCAAAGGCCCACAATGTGCTAAGTTCCTTGTTAAGCCTGTACCCAGATAATCACAGAAATTCCTCTTCTCCACTTATAGGTTCTTTTTCTCATTCCAGTTTTACAGATAGGGAGGCTGAGGGCTGGAAATTCAGTAGCTTTCTCAAAGTAACATAGTTCCCAGAGAGGGTGACATTGGCATTACAAGATCCAAGGAGGAGGAAGGCCAATGGTGGGCAGGAGAGGACAAGTCCGCTCTCTGACCTACAGTAACAGACAGGAAGAGGAACCTCTACCAGGACAAAGGGGAGATGGGTGCAGACAGTGGGCTCAAACCCACTCCCACTTCTCTTTTCCCTGGGACGGCCATGACCCTCCCTCAGGAACTGTCCAGCCGGAGCCTGTGGGTAGCAGGAAGTGAGACCTGGAGAGGGAAGAACACACACTTCTGCTTTTCTTTGGACACCGCGTGGATGTGGGTAGTAGTGCAAGTGCGGCCTGACCTGACATTTGAGATCTTTCAAGTTGGTAAAACTCCAGGAGTCAGTCTCAGTTTTGTTCTAGCTAGAGGGGCAGGCCACTTGTCTTTTAGGATCTCTCAGTTCCACACCTTGAAAGGGAAAAGCCCCTCCTTGGTCTATTCTAGGCAGAGTCTCTACATCAAGCCACGCCCCAGCACCTCATTGGTGGATTCTAGGCAGGGGCTCTACACCAAGCCACACCCCCAACACCTCATTGGTGGATTCTAGGCAGGTGCTCTATCACTAAGGCATACTTTCAGCTTTTAAAATCTTTCACTCAGCCGGGCGGTGGTGGCGCACGCCTTTAACCCCAGCACTTGGGAGGCAGAGGCAGGTGGATCTTTGCGAGTTCGAGGCCAGCCTGGTCTACAAAGTGAGTCCAGGACAGCCAGGGCTACACAGAGAAACCCTGTCTCGAAAAACCAAAAAAATAATAAAATAAAGTAAAATCTTTTACTCTAAAATAAATAAACTAACAAATAAATAAAAATAAAAATCTTTTAGGGTAGCTTTGAACTCTCCATCCCCTTGCTCCCAAATGCTGGCATTACAGGCCTGTACCGTCGTAGCTACATTGCTATATACTCCATCAAACAGCCACAACTGCCTGGCCTATGCTAGGCAACAATAAGGTGACTGTTACTTAATAGCACTGTCCTCAGAGAGCCCAGTGTCAGAGGGGGACAGACCTATTCTAGTCAGTGACAACCCAGAGTGGTCAGGGCAAAGACAGTAAGCACAGTACTGTGACAGGAATAGCTACAAGTTCTGAAGGGTCAGAGTTCTCAATCCCGCTAAAATCAATATCACTAATAGGAAAAACAATAACATCAGCTAATAGCCCATAAGTTATCTCTAGACATTGTTTTAAGTTGGCTACTTGTCTTCATTTACTGAATTATCACTCCTATCTCATAAACATTAGCATCACACCCACCTTGTAGATTAGGGAACAGTGGCTCAGAATGGTTATGGGATTTTTTTTTCAGGTTCATAGAGCCAACAGGTGAGGTGGGGCCTAAAATCCAGGACACCTGGATTTACTGGAGGCTCTGTTGCCTCTCACCAAACAGTAGCATGGAAGGACTGGTGTTTCATGGGGAAGATGTGGGCTTGTGGGTGTGGTTGGAAGGAAGGCTAAGGCTGAAATGATCAAAGTCAGGGGGGTCTCACCTGCAGGTTGCAGTGGGTAAGCGGGTAGATGCCACTCAGACCAGGGGTCCAAGCTACCTCTAGCTCCGTGGACTGTCTCGAAACCACGTGAAGATTTTGAGGCCTCTGGGGGAGCACTGTGGACAGATAAGGGAAGACTGACTCTTAGAAACCTTTCCCCACAGCTCTCCACTGTCTCTCCGCCTTGTACTCTGACCTCTGGTCCACCCTCCCACAACCCGTCACCAAGATCCCTGAATCCTCTTCCGTCACCTGTGATAGTGGCTGTTCGGGAGGTGGTGACTCCCTTGGCATTGTGGGCTTCACATGAGAAAGAAGATGTCTTGTTCAGGCCTGGGGAAGAATATGAGGAAGTAGTCACATGGGGGGAGAGGAGACTCCCAGGCTGTGCTGAGATCTAACACCTTGTCACACACTCGAATACACACACGTACAGATGCACACAGAAACAAAATGATTGGACTACAAAGGGATGAGCAGCCCAGCTGGAGATATAGGAGGATGTGAGTTGGCCCTTAGGTGCTGGGGACTGAACTGTGGGCTGGAAAAGTTTAGGGTAAGGGTGTGTGTGTGCAGCGTATCCCATCCAGAAGGGCCCTGTAAGGACTGAAGGATGTGTGGGGGGGGAGGTGGCTGGGGGAAATCTGGTGACAGCAGGGGGTGGGGGGGCTGGGGGTTCAGTTTGATATGTTAAACAGGCTCCTCAGCCATTTGTCCCAGGTTTGAAACCTAACAAAAATGGCATTTGAAGGAGCTGGGGAGATGGCTCAGCAGTTAAGACCACTTACTGCTTTGCAGAGAGCCTGGGTTCGGTTTTCAGCACCTATGTGGCAGCTCAAAACTGCCTATGATTCCAGTTTCAGGGGATCCAATGCCCTCTCTGATCTCTGCTATCACAGCATGTATGTATATGGTACACACACACACACACACACACACACACACACACACACACACCTAAAAATAATTACTGAAAAAAGCCATATTGAGGATGTAGCTCAGTGGTAGAGTACTTTCCCATAGTGTGGACGGCCCTGGATTCAATCCCCGTTACTGCAGAGAAAGGGGGCTCTTGTACACAGGTACCAACATACAACATATATTCACACAGGCCCACACAGATTTATATAGAGACACAAATAATATTAGTCCAGTGCTCTATAGGTGAGCCACACCCCCAGTTCCTTCCTGGTGGATTCTAGGCAGATGCCCCACTGCTAAGCTGCATCCCCAACCTTCCTTTTAACTTCTTTGGAGACAGGCTCTCACTAAGTTGCCCAGACTGGCCTTGAACAGACCCTGTAGCTCAGAAGAGGGTTGCGGATATGTTATCCTCTTGTCCCAGCCTCTGGAGTAGCTGGAATGACATGCTGGCAAAAACAAGCCAGCAAATAAACACATGTGTGTGTTATCTGTGTTTGGGTGTGTAAGGAAGAAAGAGCAGCCTGATTATGTAACAGGCAAGCAAATCAGTTAATGTGTTTTTGAATAAATGTCTTTGTGTGTCTGGGAGAGGCTTGTGGGTCAAGATATTTGTCTGAGTCTCTGTTCTGTCTGTGTACCCACCCCTTCTGTGTGTACACCTGTGTCACCACCACGCACACACACACGAACGTGTGTACAAATGCAAACATCCTAGACACAAGCACGCAAGCACACAGCTATGCAATCAATACTCGTGTGTGCAAGGTTCCCTCCACTCACGTGAGTGTGCAGGATATGTCAAGGCCCTAGTATTGGGCCTGCAATTCTGAGCGTGGTGAATGCAGACGGTGTGTGGGTGCGTTCGCCCATCTGTGTTTCATGGCCCGTGTAAGTCTGGGGACATCGTGTACTTTTGTGATTGTGGCATCTGGATTTGTGCAGCGCGGGCCGTTCCGTTCCCTCCACCTGGTATGTTGGAGGGCGGCCTCGCTCGGCAGACACAAAGTTTCCTTTTCTCAATCAACAGAGGGAGTGAAACCGGGGAAAATCCGTCTCGAAGGACGGAAGGGGGGTGGGCAGGGAAGCGCCCTAGCCTCAGCTGCCCGGACTGGCTGCGGTTCCCGTCCAAGGTCAGGTGCCCGCGCCGCAGCCCCCGCGGCCCGGGAAGGGATAAGTGGCCCTGGGAGGACAGCCGGAGGGGGCAAGCGCGCTGGGTCGCGTCCAGCCACCTGGTACGTGGGGACCACGACGCAGGAGTTGGCGCCACGGACCAGCCGGAGCAGCCCCGGGGCAAGGGGGAGGGGCGGCTGGTTCTGGAGCTCGGTTCTGTTCCGACCGCAGCATTCCTGCCCCCGCCTGAGTCACCGGGGCGCCCCCCACCCTCCGCTTCCGGCCTGTCCTGGCGGGCATAGCCTGGGATTTCCCATTCTCAAGTCTCAGGGGCTGCATCTCAGATGAGGACACAGGGATGAATCAAGGGATCTGATACCCTTCCTTCTCCGGCGCTACACTACTCCACAAGAGCCAGTGGGGCTCCAGATATGCTTTCCAGATGTACTGCCCCGCCCCTACCCCGTCCCCATCCGCTCACTCACACCCTTGGCTTTTCTGGGGGAATGGGAGAGATGGAGGGAGAAGAGGACACGCCCTGACTCAGACAGAGACAGAGAGGCACACACACACACAGCACAAACTGACAAAATTCCTTCACAAAGCACCCTCCCCTCCCCCCGACAGTGAATCACTCTTAAATACACAGGGGCCGTTATTAGCACAAATATAAACACAGAAATACAGCGCTGGCTAGGCTATACACTACTCATAGGGCGGATGCTGTCCCAAAACCAGTGACACAGATGCCCTGGGACTTACTGGTGAACACATAGAGGCTGACAGTGAAGTGTAACCCGGCCCCCTCCCCCACGAACGAGTCGATGGAGGGAGGAGAGCATAAACAAACAGTCCAACCTGCACACATCCACTGCAAACACCTGGTCCAGATAGTATACATAGATGTTGATACTGACAAACACAAACCTGCACATACTGAACTCTGTGGTCCAAACAACACATGTCAGTGTGGAAAGGGACAGACAAATTGATGCAAGCTGGAAAGCAATAAACATTAATGTTGACTGCACCCACCACACACACACACACACAAACACACACACACACACACACACACACACACACACAGAGAGAGAGAGAGAGAGAGAGAGAGAGACAGAGAGACAGAGAGACAGAGAGACAGAGAGACAGAGAGACAGAGAGAGAACCAAGCCTTTATCTGTGCCAAAACAGAGACACAGAGGGATGGGGAAACACAGCTATTGCGCAGCCACGAAGGCCCACTGTAGACACTGGAAGATGGGCACACTGCCACATACGCACGGGTTGGCACAGATCCATGGGTAACAGGTGAGCATCTGGGGTTCAGTCACCAAGAATCAGTGGGAGTCAGTAACAGACCCCAGAGAGAGCACAAATGTGTCAATATTCTGTGAATCTCTGCCTCCTTGCCTCTCTCTTTGGTACATACTAAGACACAGAATTTCACGCTGACAGTCATACTTTTCTTTTTTGGTGTGGGGAGGGGAAGGGTTTGAGACACAGTTTGTCTGTGTTTCCCTGGCTGTCCTGGAACTCACTCTGTAGACCAGGCTGGCCTCAAACTCACAGAGATCCACCTGCCTCTGCCTCCCGAGTGCTGGGATTAAAGGCGTGTGTCATGTGACGACGGGCTCATACTTTTCCTTTGACAGCCAGTAAGAAACACAGTCATGGAGGCATCTTCCCTCTCTCTTGGAGACGGGGTCTTGAGTAGCCCAAACTTGTGATTCTCCTTGAGTTCTGGGACTACAAGCACAAGCTGCCATGCCCATGTGGCATGTTGATTCTGCCAGGGAACAGGACCTCACAACAGAACTTACATTCCCAGGTGCACTCCTGTGAGCTGACGCTAAGTATACGGAGGTGTTCAAGCTCGCCACGCAGTGCCAAGAACTCGGGTCTCACAATGTTGACCGCAGTGAGCACAGAACACAGAAGGAAAACAGATACAAACCAAAGCTGACCTTCAGATACTTACAGAAGCAGACTCTGACAGGCACAAAGGCTGGCCCCAACTGAGACATTCTCTCCTGATCCAGGAGGACAGGGCTACATGTGTAGACAACCCCCTCCCAACCAGACACATTCGGAATTCCTCATCTCTTTGCAGGTGCTTCTGTTCCTGTCATAACACACTGATGGTCACACATGAGACCCTCTCATACCTGTGTGCCCCATTTCTCGCCTCCCCCCTTCTTGTCCAGCCAGGCTGACTCAGGCCCCATTCCTATCCCTTCCAGACCACTCGAGCCACAGGCCTGAGTCACCCCTCCGGGGGACCAGCGTGCTCATCACACTTCCTTGCACACTCACGGCTCCCAGAATGTTGAGAATGTGAGTCCTTCCCTCCACACTGAAAGGCCACTCCTCACCTTCCCTGAGAGGCAGCAGGTGGAGTTTCAGGAAGCTGCTACTCTTCAGGGTTTGGCTGTGTGTGCCTCCATCTCTTTTTCTGTGATAAGGGACACTCAAGGTCCCCCAGCCCTGTCTCTGACTACCATGTGACCCTAAGCAAAATGCCCAAACTGTGTAGTACATTCTGATCACACTACCATTTGTCTCTCCATTCTGGATCACTTCAGTGGCCTGTTCTCTTTAGTTTTCCTTCCTCCCCACACCACCCCCACTTCTTGAGACAGGGTCTTCCATAGCTCAGGCTAGCCTCTAACTTACTGTGTAGCCAGGACTAGCTTTGAACTTGATAGGTGAGGATGGTCTTGAATTTCTTCTGGTAGTTCTGCCTCCACCACCCAAGTGCTACGATTACAGGGATGCCCCACCAAGCCTGGTTTATGTGGCACTTTGAATGGACCCAGGGTTTCACGCATGGTAGGCAAACATTCTACCAACACATCAACATCCTCAGCCTTTTGTTTTTGTTTTTGTTTTTCTTTTCTTTTTTTTTTTTCCCACACAAGGTTTCTCTGTGTATACCTGGCTGTCCTGGACTCACTTTCTAGACCAGACTAGTCTCGAACTCAAAGAAATCTGCCTGCCTCTACCTCCCTAGTGCTGGGATTAAGGGCATGTACCACCACGCCTGGCAATTGCAGACAGCTGTGAACTGCCATGTGGGTGCTGGGATTTGAACCCGGGTCCTTCGGAAGAACAGCCAGTGCTCTTAACCGCCAAGCCATCTTTCCAGCCCTCTTTGTTTTTCTTTATTGACAGGGTCTCTCATCACTATAACCCAGGCTGGCCTAGAACTCACTAGGTCATCTAGACAGATCTCCTTCTTTTGCAGCTTCCCAAATTCTGGGATTACAGGTATGAGCCTCCACTCTTGCCTTCTCTAATTGTCTTTCTCTGTTACTCACTTTCTTTCCCTCATTCTACTCTGGGCTCTGTTTTCCCAGGAAACCTCATCTGAGCAGAGACCTCCTCCCCTTGGCTAAGGCCCAGGGAACACTTCAGGGCAGGAGGTGGGCAGGTTGGAGGAGGAGGTGGACGGAGGAGGGTATTGGTTAGTTCTGATGCCCTGCTTGGGTCAAGGGCTGACAAAAGAGCACCAGGCCTACACACTTGGGCCACTGAACAGCTGTAGAGGAAATTGGGGACAAAGAATGCTATTGAACAGAGAGAGGCTGGGGTTTGAACAGAGGCATGCACAGAGAAGCAGTGAGAAAGTAATGGAGAAACAGAGGGTGGGAGAACAGACAGAAGGCAAAAAAAAAATCAAATCACAAGGAGGGGAATAAGACAGAGAGAGACAGAAGGCAGAGATAAGTGGACAGATGCATTGAATGAAGGGCCCTGGCTGCCCTACCTTGGTCCACGCTCTCAGACTCACCTGGAGCTTGAAGACTGTGCTGAGAGCTGCGTTCTGTGACTGAGACCAGGGGAACAGCATCTTGAAGCCAGAGTAGATTCACGGGTTCCGGGGGTCCCTGGGCCTGGCAGCTTAGGTTGAAGGGAGTGTTGGCAAGCACCGTTGTGTCTTCAGGCTCCTCCAAGAAGTACGGGAGACCTGGACAGTCGGATGGTAGAAGCTGGGCTTCCTCTGAACCTCTCAGGGCACTCAAATTACCATTAGGATAGTTGGAGGTGCTAAACACTGGATTCACCCCGTGGGGTTTTTGACTTGTCCCTTGTATCTGTTCTCCTCAGGACACCTGAGTCACCTTCAGCTGTCTGATCCCTTATTGCTTCTATGTCTACAACCATGCTTTCAATATCCTGACCACCTTGGACATTCTATAGAGCATGTGAGAGTCTCACCTTTCTCTTGCTCTTCCTTTTCTCTTCTTCCTCCTCCCCCTCTTCCTCTCCCTTTCCTTTTTCCTGTTCTCTCTCTCTTTGTGTTTTTTGTTTGTGTTTTGAGACAGAGTTTCTCTGTGTAGCTCTGGCTGTCCTGAAACTCACAGAGATCAGTCTGCCTCTGCCTCCTCAGTGCTGGGATTAAGGGGGTGCACCGCCATGCCCAGCTCTTCTCTTTTTGAGACAGGGTCTTGCTATGTATCCCACAGTGACCTCAAACTAAAGATCCTCCTGTGTTAGCCTCCAGAATATGGCGATTATATGCATGCATCACCATTCCTGGCTTTTTCTTGATGAAGAAATGAGGTACTTGGAGTGACAGGAGAAATAAGTTATGTATCTCTGACTCTTAGAATGCCCCAGCAAATCTGATCCCCCAGGACAAAACCAAAAGTTCCCCAAATGTCTCCCCTCTGGGACATAGAATCTCCCTTAGACCTGCTCCCCATAGGGTATGGCCGTCCCAAGCCTCTCCAAATCTCTACCTCTCTAGGCTCTATGTCCCAGTGGAGAAACTCTGAGTTCTCCACCCCCTCAGAAGCTCTGACCTGAGAACTCACCTTCCAGCCCTACAAAGCCAGGCTGAGATAAGAAGGTCCGTCCTTCCAGGTGTACCATACACTGGTACTCTCCTGCATCTGCAAGTTGCAGGGCTGAGATTCTAGAAGGGAAGAGGAGGAGCAGAGAGGATTAGGGTCAGGGCTGGACATCGGAAGGGTCAGCAGAACTGAAAGAGGGGGTCTGGACAGGAAACTCATAGAAGTCTGAAATAGGTACTATTTTGAACTCATTTTTACAGAAGAGGAAAATGAAACCCAGAGGTCATGTCATATGCTCAGAGCCACATTCCCAGCAAGGGGTCAGGTGGAGACTCCCAACCCAGGTGGAGCAGCTGTCCAGTGGCTTTGGGTGGAAGGGGTGTGTGTATGAAGATCACTGGTCAGTGACAGGTGCCACACCTGAGCTGACTGACAACTTTCCATTCATCTTGCCAGTCTTCGCCCAGAGGCACCTGTGTCTGGGTGTTATCGGCCAGTTCTAGGATTTGTCCATCTCGAAGCCACACCACCTCAGGGGGTTCCCCCTGAACCTGCAGCTCACACCGAAGGGTCCCTGTGAGTCCTCTGGCCCCGGTGATATTTCCTGGGTTCCCCACAAACGGACTGTCAGCCTCCTTCTGTGTGTCTGTCAGGGAAGATAGTAAGGAGCATGTTTAGACACCCCACAATTCTCCGCTCATCTGTTCTACCTTCTCTGCCTGCCCATTGCTGCCAGGACCCCACATAGTTGTAGAATGATCTCAGAGGGGTGTGGGGGTGGAGGCATGGGGGAGGATGAGAGTCTTCCCAGGAGACTGAGGTCCGGCTTCCATCCCATGTCCAGTCTGTTGG
The DNA here is from genome assembly GCA_907164525.1 of Lophiomys imhausi. NCBI lineage: Eukaryota > Metazoa > Chordata > Mammalia > Rodentia > Muridae > Lophiomys > Lophiomys imhausi. The sequence goes on along the minus strand of CAJQZJ010026257.1, from coordinate 1,711,092 downwards.
GAAGAAGGCCTGGGATCTGGCAGCGTCCCACGCCCTGGACTGCCTGGCAGGGCCGGTCCCTGCCATTCTGTTCTCTAGGGACTTGACAGTCTGGGCTAGGACACAGAGGAAGAGAAAACGGAGCAGAGAAGGAAAGGGAGAGAAGGGAAGGGAAGAGGAGAGAGAGAGACAAGAAGGGGGGGGGGGGGGGAGGGAGAGAGAGACACTCCTGCAGGGCAAGAACAAGTGGAGGGGGACAGCAGTGACAAGGGGGGCCCAGGACTCCCAAACCCAACTTCTCCAGTCTTCCTCTGTGTTTGTTCGGGGAAGATCCCTTCCTGTCATCTGGACCCCCCAGTTCTGTCCCCTCTCCTCAGGAGATTCATCAGCCCCCATCCCTCCTTCAGCTCCTTCTGTCTTTCTTTCTCCCTAGTCCATATTCTATCTTTGACCCTCAGTTTCTGTTTCTTGTTCCTCTCTAAGTTGCTTTCCCTAAACACATCCCCCCCACCCAGTCTGTGTCTTTCTGTCTTCCCCCCAAACCAGCACTGTCGTCCCAAGAAAACTCCCTAAAACAGCCCAGCACCCCAACACCTGCCAGCCAGCCCCCACCTCCTCACTCCCCCCCCGCCCGGCTCCCCTCAGCGGGTGTCTCTGCCTCAGTGAGTCCCCACCACTCACCCTTAGGAGTTGCACACCCCCAACAGAACAGCGCCAAGCACCAGGCCAGCGGGACCCTGCCCATCCTCAAGACACCACCACTGCGATCGATCGATGCCAAACTTTCTTCCGAAGTTGATGGGCACCTCGCTCGGGAAGGGGGGCAGGGCCGGGTTGTCCCCGGCCCTCCCCCCACTTCTGGGTTCCTGGGATTTGGCACTGCCCGCCTGGCACAGCGGGAGCCCCTCGGCTGGCTCAACTCCTCCGCAACTAGCCGCCCTCCCGGCTACCCTACCTCATTCTCTCATTCCGACTTCTTTCCCCGCCCCTAGCTCCCCCTCTGCCTCCGCCCACTAGGGCCCCAGCCCAGGGGCCACTGGGACTTAGAGGGGTTAACTAGGAGAGAAGACGACGGGATCAGCCTTGTCTTAAAGGAGCCTGGGCGCCTGGGGGAGAGGCTGGGGAGGAGGAAGGAGAACTTGGTGGCTGATAGTGGCTGAGGCTGAGGCTGGGGCTGGTGAGTTAGGAGGATGGGCGCTGTCCCCCTGGACTCTCTCAGGGTCTGGTAAACATTCCTGTAGAATTTCCACTCCTCTCAGCCCAAGATACAACCCCCCCCCCCCATTCTGGGCCTCCACGCACAGCCCAGCTTCCCAGGCTTCCCTTCACTCCACTCATAATCACGGCAGCTTGAACAAGGACATTCTCTCTCTCTCTCTCTCTCTCTCTCTCTCTCTCTCTCTCTCTCTCTCTCTCTGACAGCATTGACACAGAAGCTAGGACAGGTAGAGACACGCAATGGCATGCTGCCTGCCCACAGATACCCTCAGATGAGCTGGGTCAGGAGCTTGCAGGCTGGAGAAGTCTCACAAACTGGAAGGTCAATGCTGGATGGGCGTATTCGGGGTGGGGGTGGGGGGGGCACTCGTTTGAGGAGACATCGTTGACGTATACTCACACCTACCAAAGCCCACTTGAATACAGAAACAGGAATCCAGAGGTGGCTGCAGACTAGAGTGAGAATTCCAGCTCTTGTTATGGGCAGTGGGCAAATGCCTGCCTTCCTATGCCTCAGCATGTCTAGCGGGAAGATGGGGACAGGGCAGCCCCTGCTAATGAATGTAGCAGGCTAGTGAGAGAATTATCTAGGTCAGAGTGCAGTGCAATTCCTTGTATGTGGTAGCCCAGCCGATAAGGTGCCCAGGATTTTTGGCATCCCATTGTTGTCTCTCTCTCTGCACTTGCTCTCTTTACTCCCTCTGCCTTTGCAGATCTGGGGCCAGTGTTCTGGCTCTGATGCTTGTCTTCTTCTGTGCCTCTAAGTGTTTACCATAAAGGGTGTGCTTGAAGGCCACTGAGCATCTAACTCTCTTCTCCATTAATCAGGGCTCCATCTTGATCAGATCATTGAACTATTTTTGATCACCTCAGGATCTCTGTTTTGCCTCCTGGTGTCTCTCTCCCTTTACCCTTCTCCACATCCACTACTTTCTTCTACTCCCACTCACCCTCCCACCAATCCATCTCTTGGTTAGGATCTAGAAGAATTTTTCTGAGATAGCCCCCCCCCCGAGTTTAACCCTGTCTGCCCTGTAGCCATGACTCCCCACTTTCCTGAGGATGAACTCCAAACTCCTCAGCTTCTCACTCAAGAGTCCTGACCCTACCCATAATCCTATTTGTGTCTCACTTTAGCGAAGGCCCCAGCATCTAACAGCACAACCAATCTGGGCTTTGGGGTCTTCCTGAACACTCAACGTGGGTTACATGGAGTTGGCATTATAAAGTTCCAGGGAGAACTCAGTCTTACAAACCTCTCTCCTACTTGGCTCCCTCTCCACAGCCTCAACCTGGTCTAGTCTTGTCCTTTGCCACCTGGATCCCAGCTGTGATTTCCTCCTCGGGTGGCCTGAGTCTATCAGTTCTTCCAACATGTGTCCCTCTCAGCAGTCACAGGTTGTTTCCTTATCTGACCCTTTCCTTCCCCCTTCCTGTCTCCTCCTGCCACCTAGCTATATCCCCATTCTCTACCTTGGCCTTTAAGATAAAGCCACAGGCTTCTTACAAGTACCCCTCATATCCACTTGGTCCGATCTTCACCTCCCTGGGCAGCTTTCCTTTTCTCATCCAAAGAACCTCCCTCTCAGGCCTTGGAGCATCCTTTTGTAATGCTTTGTCCCACACTCCTACACATCCCTCAATCTCATCTATTTCCTCCCTTCTCTGCTGCATCACTTCTAGCCCCTTCCAGTCTAACCCAGCTCCACTTTGTGATCGAAGTTAGCATGTACTTCAGCCTAGTTTCTGACAGCACATAAAGGAGGAGCTTGGCATCCCTTGAACTTGGCGCTGAGATGGGCGGAGCCCAGCTGAGGGCCCGGCTCTGTGAGGGGGGCGTGGCTAAGGAAGCACACAAGCTGGCGCAGATGATGTCAGTTGTCGCGAGAAGCCACCGGGGACTGCTGGATATCTCCAGAGATCTTGTGGGCCCTGGAGACCACCAAGGATTGTGAGATGATGCTCTATATAAACCAGAGAGCTCCACGCAGCGCTGTCTTCCCCTTGTCCTCACTAATGGAGAAGACAGCCCATGCTGGAGAAGCAAGGTGTGCCATTCATCAACCTTTAGGCTGCAATACCCTGAGGCAATTCAACGGTCAGAAACCTTGGCAAGTAAGCGGAGTCCAAGAGAGAGAGACTTTTGTTACAAGCCTGCCTAACAAGGCTGACAAAAAAAGGCATGGCATAGAACCTGCTGAGAGAAAGTTCTTGAGAACTGGACAATAAAGTCGTCCGTATTATAGGGGACTCAAGAGTGCTGGAAGAGTGAGTGAGGCAAGTGGAGTTGGGGGGGGGGCCTCAGGCTGTGAAGAATACATTGAGGAGACTATAGAAGTGAGTCTTAGCTGATGGAGAAAGCCCACCTCAAGTTTACCCATTAAAACAGGCTGGTTTCGCCGGGCGGTGGTGGCGCACGCCTTTAATCCCAGCACTTGGGAGGCAGAGGCAGGCGGATCTTTGTGAGTTCGAGGCCAGCCTGGTCTACAAAGTGAGTCCAGGACAGCCAGAGATATTCAGAGAAACCCTGTCTCGAAAAACCAAAAAAAAAAAAAAAAAAAAAACAGGCTGGTTTCATAAACCGGCCACAATCTAGCCATTGAAATAAACTGGCCATACGAACTGGCAAAATTAGGCCCAACAGATGGTAAGCTTTGAAAGGACTGTCTGCAGTAACCAGACTACTAAAATAAAGTTATCCTTCATGGACCCACACTAAGAATATTAATATCCTTTTAAGAAAATTAAAATAGTCAGGGCATGGTGGTGAACGCCTTTAATCCCAGCACTCGGGAGGCAGAGGCAGGCAGATCTCTGTGAGTTCAAGGCCAGCCTGGTCTACATAGTGTGTTCCAGGACAGCCAGGGCTACACAGAGAAACCCTGTCTTGAAAAAACTAAAAAAAAAAAAAAAAGAAAGAAAGAAAAAGAAAATTAAAATAGGGTTGGTTTGGTGTTCTTAGTATTAAGTGTTTATAGGCATTAGATTATAGGTATTAGGTTATAGGATACAGGTGTTTGTTAAATACTAATAAATATAAAGGTTTTAAATAAAAAATTTTCTGTCACATCACTTCCTTAATATGTTGTTTACTCTCATCACCTTTCTTTTTCTTTTTTGAGATGGTCTCACTATATCACCAAGGCTGGACTCGAACTCCTGATCCTGCTTGCTTCAGCCTCCAGAGTGCTGGGTGACAGGCATATCCCACCACACGCAGCTTACCCCTGGACTCTTCTGGGCAGCACTTCCTGCTTATTGTTATCATGCATTTATGGCATGATTCTGAGTTTCATGCCTCTTTCTTCTCTCTGACCTGAGAACAAAGTGGGGATATCTCAGATGTTGCTGCGACCCATGGAAAAGGACTGCCACACAGTGGGCTGTTAATAAAAGTGGCATCTGTAGGGCACAGAGGTCTACCCCAGGGCTGGTGATCTGACTTAGGTGTGGCAAGCGCTTTACCCATGTAAAAGCCAGGTGTGGCTGTTAACCATAGAGGACATTGATATCGGTGGATCCCTGGGGCTTGCTGGCGAGCCAGTCTAGCCGAAACTGTGAGCCTCAGGTTTGGTGAGAGACATCCCGTCTCAAAGGATAAAGTGGAGGGACTGTGGAGGTGGCTCTGCAGTTGAGATCACTGGCTGCTGTTGCAGGGTATAGCTGGGTTCAACTCCCAGCACACACATGGTGGATCGCAGTCGTCTGTTCGAGGATCTGATGACCTCTTCTGGCCTCTGCAAGTACCTGGCATGCACGTGATATGCAGGCTTACAAGCAGACAAAACACCTAGACACTTTTAAAAAGCAACATCCCTTGGCAAAAAAAAAAAAAAAGGTAGACAGAGAGGAAGACAATTGACCGCTATGGCTGGCCTCCTCTCACACATGCAAGGGCACATGGATCTGTGCATGTGGAGTCAGGCACACATCCACACGCATGCATACATAGTTATCACGCACACACCCCAAACATTTGTTTTAAAGATCACACTCTTGTATAGATTTATTAAAGTCAGTGAACTCAAGGGGGTTCATGTCAAATTTAAACTTATGAAGCCATCACTCAAGAGCCCAAGAGGCTGTGGCAGGAAAAGAAACTACCAAATTTAAGGCCAGCCTGGGCTATATACTGAGACCATCACACAAGCAAACAGAACCAAAGCTGTTGGATAGGTATGGGGGGTGTACACCTACAGTGCCAACACCTGGGAAGTAGAGACTGGAAGGATCAAGAGTTCAAGGTCATCTTTAGTTACATAGCAAGTTTGGGGTAGCCTGGGCTTTGTGAAACCCTGTTTCAACTATAAACAACCACAAAACATTTGCACCTAATATATGTCTTTAACCTACCTTGAACTGTATTTTAGAAAATGAAGACAGGGCTGGAGAGATGGCCCAGCAGTTAAGAGCACTTGTGACTCTTCCAGAAGACCCAGGTTCAATTCCCAGTGCACACATGGTAGTTTACAACCGTCTGTAATCCTAGTCCCAGGGGATCTGGTACCTTCTTTCGACTTCCAAAGGCACCAGGCATGTACTTACATACATGCAAGCAAAACACATATATTCATGAAATAACAAAACACATTTATTTAAAAAAAAACCTAAAAAAACTGAAGACAGATGGACAGTTATACCTGTCACAGTAGGAGTTGAAAACACAAGTCAGTTTTTTCAAGGAGCTCTCCCTATCCCCGACGAGACAGGGTTTCTGTATATAGCCCTGGCTGTCCTGGACTTACTTTGTAGACCAGGCTAGCCTTGAAGTCACAGAGATCCGCCTGCCTCTGCCTCCCTAGTGCTGGGATTAAAGGTGTGCACCACCACGCCTGGCAGTTACAGTCAGTTGTAAACTATCATGTGGGTGCTGGGAATTGAACCCCAGTCTTTTGGAAGAGCAGCCAGTGCTCTTAACCACTGAGCCATCTCTCCAGCCCTGGAGCTCCCATTCTTGCTTTTAAAACAGATACTCTTTCATTTATTTTTATGTGTATGTGTGTGTGTCTGACTTCAGTATCTCTGTGTACCATCTGAGTGCAGGAGCCTGCAGGTCAGAAGAGGGTGTCTGATCTCCTGGAACTGGAGTTACATACAGATGGTTTTGAGCCCCCATGTGGGTGTTGAGACTTGAACCCAGATCCTCTGCAAGATCAGCAAGTGTCCTTCACCACTGAGCCACCTCTCCAACTCTGGATCTTCCGTTCTTGTTCTCGAGAGACAGAAAAGCAACTATGAAAGTATTAATGAGGAAGTAAGTTGGACACTGAGGAAACAGCAAGGCATGGAAGTGTTGCATTCAGAAGCCTATGGCTAAGGAAGGTCTCTCTGGGGTCAAGCTAGAGAGCTAAGGAAGTGGCAAAGAGCATCCCAGGCAGGGGAAACAGGCCAAGCAAAGACTCAGGGGCAGGCATGAGTAACTTCAGGGAGACATATTTGTGACTGGACCGAATGCTGGCTGATACGGGTACTCCTAGGCAGGGTCAGGAAGAGTCTCAGCCCATTGCAGACCTTACTTGTTATTCTCAAGGCCATAGTGGGCTTTGGGTTGGAAAGATAGGATTTTATCTGGTTTTGTTTATTGATTAAAATTTCTTTGGTCCTGGGGACTGAACTTGGGGCCTTATGGAATCATGTTATTAAGTCCATATTAGGCAAGAGCTGAGTGGCTGAGCCATACCCCCAGCCCCTCATTGGGGGATTCTAGGGAGGTTCTGTACACTGAGCCACATCCCAAGCACTGGGTTTTCTGGAGAAGCATTACATTTTATAGCTCAGGCTGGCCTTGAGCTATTATTGATCTTCTTGTTTAGTCTCCTGGATGTTGGGACTACAGGGGTAGGGCACCATGCCTATCTGATAAAATTTATCAATAAATAAATAGAGTTAAGGGGGCTCATGCATCACACGAGTGCTCTATCACTGATATATGCCACCAGCCCTCCACTAGGTTTTATTTTATTTTTAGGTTTGTTTGTTTATCTATCTATCTATTTATTTGTTGTGTATGAGGCATGTCACTACACTTGTGTGGAAGCCAGAGGACAATTTTCAGAAGCCATTTCTCTCCTTCCATCATGTGGGTCCCTGGGATTGAACACTTCAGGTTTTTAGTCTTGGTGGCAGGAGGCCCTTTTACCCGATGATATGTCTCCCTGATCCTCCATTGGGTTCTAAAGGTCCCATCTGCTAAGGCCATTAAGTGAAAGTTAATAGGAGACTTCCTAACAGACACCAGGACCCACACATACCTGTCTTAATTGTTATGACACATGGGAGGTGTTTTTGTGACATGATTCCATAAAGGGTATGTTGTGGGGTATCCACCAGAGAAGACTACTCGAACACAGGCTTAAGCCAACAGAAATTCTTTCTTAGCTGCCTGACTACTATACTGAGTGTTCTGGATCCCAGTGTAGCCCCTGAGCTTTTGTTTGTTTGTTTTCAGGGGAGTTTCTCTTTGTCTAGCTCTGGCTCTCCTGGAACTTGCTGTATAAACTAGGCTGACCTTGAACTCACAGAGATCCACCTGCCTCTGCCTCCCGAGTGTTGGAATTAAAGGCGTGCACCACCACCAACTTCTTAAGGTGAGTTTTTAAGCACAAAAACCATTATTCCCTGGTTGACATACTTCAGTTAACAAGAACAGTTAGCCAGAACCAGAACTACGGAAGCCAAAAAACAAGGTTAGTACATTTAGAGACTTTCCTAGAACCATGGACTTTGATGGATTAGGTCTTTGTTTTCATTTTGACAGGTGGTGCTGTCTACGTGCTGAGTTTTAAGGCCTGAATGGTACTTCCATCATGGAGCCAGTTGTGCTAAGGTCTGGGGGCCTGTCACAGATGTAGCAAGGAGGTCTTTGCTAGAATGAGCCTGCATCTAATCCAGCTTCCAGTTTATGGGAGACTCAGGGAAGAGAAGGATGCTGAACAATACCACAAAGAAGCCATCAGCCAAAACTAGAATATAGACAATCAATCACGTAGGGCACATGGCCCAGTTTATTTACAATATAAATGATGCACGATGTGGGGTGGCACATTCTTATAATCCCAACACTCAGAAGGAAGATGTGGAGTTTGAGGCCAGCTTGGGGTTCATAGAAAGATTCTGTCAAATATAAAATGAAAAAAAAAAAAAAGGGTCAGGGAGAAGGCTCAGCGTATAAAGGTCATTCTAAGCTGTCAGTCTCCACGACTCACATGGTGGAAAGAGTACCAAGTCCTACCCCCACACATGAAAACAATAAATGTAATAAAGATATAAAGAAAAAAATTAAATGAAGTGGAATAAAATAAAAGGATGGAGAATGGCTACAGATTTCAAAAACCTAAGAAAAATATCAAATGAAATTGGAATTCTATTTAAAAAAAATTCTAATAGCCAGGTGTGGTAGTGCACACCTTTAATCCCAGCACTTGGAGGCAGAGGCAGGTGGATCTCTGTGAGTTCGAGGCCAGCCTGGTCTACAAAGCCAGCCTAGGACAGCCAGGACTACACAGAGAAACCCTGTCTGGAAAAAAAATTTTGTTTTTACTTCTATTTTTATACGTATGGGTGTTCTGCCTGCACATATGTCTCTTGTCGATGTGATGTGTGTGCAGTGCCCACAGAAAGCAGAAGAGGGTATCTAGAATTATAGATGGTGGTGAGTTGGGTCCTACTTAAGAGTAACTAGTACACTTAACTGCTTAAGCCATCTTTCCAGCCCCTGAGTTTTAATTTCAACAAGTCTAAGTAAGGTCTGGTGACACACACCTGTAATCTCAGCACTTGGAATGTGAGAGCAGAAATATCAGGAGTTCAAGGCCAGCCCCAGTGATATGGTAAATTTGAGACCAGCCTGAACTACATGAAACTTTGTCTCAAAACAGATTGGGGCCAGCGTGATGGCTCACACCTTTAATCCCAGCACTCTGGAGGCAGAGGCAGGTGGATCTCTGTGAGTTCAAGGCCAGTCTGGTCTACAAAGTGAGTCCAGGACAGCCATGTATACATAGAGAAATCCTGTCTCAAAAAAAAAAAAAAAAAACCAAAACAAACAAACACACAGAGAAACCCTGTCTCCAATACAAAACAAAACAAAAGTGACCCCAACCATAACATTATTTTTGTTATTACTTCATAACTGTAATTTTGCTAATTGTAATGTAATTTGATATGAAAAATGTCTGCTATGTGACCCACAGATTGAAAACTTGGTGGTTAAGAGCCACTTTCTGTTCTTGCAAAAGGTAGGTTGAGTTCCCAGCACCCACTACCTTTATCTCCACTTTCAGGGAAATCCAATGACCTCTTGCAGACTCCTCAAGCACCAGACACACATACAGCACACATATATACATGTAGGTAAACACATATACATAACATTTTAAAATCTTTATCACACACACAGGGATACCAAACAAACAAACATAAAAGTAAATATAGTTTAAAACACACTTATTAAGGCCAGTGATACGGCCCACTGGGTAAAAGTATTTGCCTCTAAGTCTGGCAGCCTGAGTTTGATACTTGGAATCCACACACTGAAAAGAGAGAACAGAATTCTCCTGCAAATTGTCCCCTGACCTCCACACTAGTGCCACAGTACGTGCATACCCACACTTTCTTCCAACACAAAAATAAATAAAAAAATAAACAAATAAATGCAAAAGAGTGACACAAAGTCCTTTTATGAGCCCACCAGGGAAATGTAAACGCTAATCTGTTTGTCATGATGAGAGCCAAAGTGAGTCATATCGTTTTTGACATTTCCAAAAGTAAACTTTAGCTGGGCGTGGTGGCTCATGCTCTAATTCCGACGTTCAGGAGGTTGATGTTGGACACTCAGCTGTAGTCAAAGGTAGCCTGGGCTACATAGTGAGTTCCAGGTTAGCCTGGACTGTATAGTGAGACTCTTGTTTCAGAACAAAATTCGGGTCTGGAGACCCTAATGGCTCAGTAGTTCAGAGTGCTTGCTGCGCTAGCAGAAGACCAGAGTTTACCTCCAAGCACCCAAGTTGGGGGCCTCACAAATCCCCAATAACACCAGCTCCAAGGGATCTGACACCCTCTTCTGGCCTCGGCAGGTACTTGTACACACACCAATAACAGTAGTACTAACAATAAATATGAATCTATTTCATGCCCTTACATTATACACTTTTGGCTAAGAGCTGATGGGTTTTGATCCCTAAAACCCACCCGGTAAAAGGAGAGAATGTGTAGTGAGTGTGAGCATGTGTGTATGTGTGAGTTAGTGTGCATATGAGTGTGTGAATGCATGTGTGAGCGTTATCTGTGAGTGTGTGCTGGGCTTTTTGACTCCAGGACCTCGTGTCTTCAAGACAAGCGGTAGAGCGACTGAGCTGAATTGGTGTTTCTAGGGTTATAGGCAAACTCTCTACCAGTGAACTATATCTACAACTCAGTGCTCGCTGACCACAGTGACTAACTGCAAAGGTTTTAGGTTTATGTCCAATAACTCTTCTCTGTAGATGAAGCTGTGAACACGTTTGTCTTTTTTTTTTTGGCTACTGAAATCATTGTAATGCCAACTTTTATGTTGACAAAGTGGTGGAAGGTCCAGGGTTATTTACTTACTTATCTTTGATATAGCTTAGGGTAGGGACCTCAGATTCACTGTGTACTCCATGCTAGCCTTAAACTCTTGGTAATCCTCATTCCTGAGACTCTTGGGTGCTGCGATTAGAGCTGTGCACCACCACACTTAGCTCCACGACTCTTTAAATACATTACTTTGAGGATTCCAGTTTTCCTTGAATGTGAATTTTGAATGCAAAGCAAAGACAAGTCAATGCCACTTTTTAAGGGTCAGCAAGATGGCTCAAAGGGTGGGTGGTGGTGACACACGTCTTTAATCCCAGCCCTCAGGAGGGAGAGGCAGGCGGATCTCTGTGAGTTCAAGGCCAGCCTGGTCTACAGAGTGAGTTCCAGGATAGCCAGGGATACACAGAGAAACCTTGTCTCAAAACAAAACAAAATAAAACAAAACAAAAGCTCAAAGGGTAAAGACACTCAGGGCCAAATTTGATTATCTGAGAGTGGACCTGTGACACCCACATGCTAGGAGACAACGGACTCCTGCAAGTTTTTTTTCACCCTCAATATTGGAGCTTGGTGCCGGGCGGTGGTGGCGCACGCCTTTAATCCCAGTACTTGGGAGGCAGAGGCAGGCGGATCTTTGTGAGTTCGAGGCCAGCCTGGTCTACAAAGTGAGTCCAGGACAGCCAAGCATACACAGAGAAACCCTGTCTCGAAAAAAAAAAAAAAAAAATATTGGAGCTTGGTGTGTGTGTGTGTGTCCTTTCACATGCAGCCAGAATTTTAAAAAAAGTAACAAAAAAATAGAAAAGCCTTAAACTTCATCCCTTTTAAAATACTTTGAAGTGTAGTAACAATATGAAACCCAGGCCAGACATGGTGCTGTACCTTTAAGCCCAGCACTTGGGTGACAGAGGCAAGTGGAACTCTGTGAGTTTAAAGCCAGTCTGGCCCCAGGACATCCAGGGCTACATAATTGAGATAACCTGTTTCAAACATAACAACAACAACAGCATAATAATATGAAACTCAATGATTTATACTCATTTAGTTATTTTCGTTATTGAGTAAAATCCAAAAAAAGAAATTTTCCATATTTCTTTTGTTTTGCGGGTTGAGCATGGAACCCAAGACCTCCCGCCCCCAGTCTCTCACTGGGGGATTCTAGGCAGGTGCTGTACCACTGAACTGTATACCAGTCCATACAGGTATTTCTTTGAAATCTATTAACTGTTTAAAATAGTGGTATATACTTGTCTGGCATGTACTGATGCCCCAGATTTGATCCACAGCACCATGAAAACAATCAAATATGCCTTTCTATGTTTCTTACTGTGTTTAAACTTTTTTTCTTTCTTTCTTTTTCAAGAGAGGGCTTCTCTGTGTAATAGCCCTGGCTGTCCTGGACTTTCTTTGTAGAATAGATCAGGCTAACCTTGAACTCACAGAGATCTGCCTGCCTCTGCCTCCTGAGTGCTGGGATTAAAGGCATGCGCCACCAAACCCCCAGCTAAGACCCTATCTTAAAAAGAAAGAAATTAAAAATACATGTATGTTCAATTATTTTCTAACAGTTTCCTTCAAGCAACCTAAAAAAGAACGATTAAGTGAAATGGACGCAACAGAAACTTATTTTAAATTCTGTCCGTGATCCAGATGGAACTCAGGATCCTGTACACCTTGAGCAGGTGTCTACCACTGAGCCGCACCTCCAGGCGGAGTTGATGGCTACTTAAAACAAAAAAAAAGGAGTAATGGGGAAAAAGGAAGAAAAAGGACAGGACGGTAGAGGAGGCAAGAGCAGGACGACGGCCTGTGTCCTCAGTGCCTGTTAGCATCTGTTTCCAGAAGCCAGATCTGTTGCTGGCTGGTCTCAGCCAGACAGCAGACAGCCCCAGCCCTGTCCCTCCCCTTCCCTCCCCTCCCCCTCAGCTTCACATCTGGTACTGAAGTCAACAGCGAGGTGGGCGGTAACCATGTTTTTCAGTTCCCTCCCAGCCTCAGGGGAGGGGTGGACTCCCCCACCCCCACCCCCTTACTCACTAGGACTTGGTCACACAAGCAGAGGGGGTCCAGTCCTGGGCCAGAAACAAACTTTTATTGCAAAATGGAGACTTTCAAGTCACAACGAGGTCAGATATGTCCTGATACGGAGGGGTAGAACTCCATCCCTGTTTGGTCATCCAGGGGAAGGGCTAGGGAATATGGCTCAGTGGAGATTTACAATTTTTTCTTTTTTGAGCAGTGCTGGGAATTGAACTCTGAACTTCACAAATGCTAGCTAGGCAAGGGCTCTAACTCTGAGCTACAGGACGTGTTTGAGAGCATCCTGATAACATGATTCTATGAACACGACCAGGGAAGCTTTCTCTTTGGGTGGGTGGTCCTCATTTGTACAAGGTCTGTGTGTGAACAGAGCAGGAAACACTTATATTTGGGAAAATTTGTTGGAAGGAGTGTGTTTGAAGGACAAGGGTGTGGAGACGGCTGGGAACAGTTTTGCTGTCATGGTGTGTCTCAGTGGGAAGAAATTTGGAAGAGCCAAGACATTGTCACGTAAAGTCTGGCTGAGTGGGTTACTGGAGAGTGGCCACTGATGGAGGTACACATGTGCCTGCATGGCAGTGAGGTCATCTATGGGAGTAGCCAGGGACTTCATTCTGGCTGTGACATGACCCCAGCTGGGGCATGCTGTTTTCCATGGCAGGAACCCAGCAGCAGTGGTGCTGAGAGTGATAGACACAGAGGAAGTAAGAACCCTGAAAATGGTTGGACTGTTTGTGTGGCTGTGTAGGTGGTAGTTGGATCCGGATTGTGAGCACACAGAGTTGTGTGGTGGACGGTGGGGTATCTGCTTATATGCTTGTGATTCCAGATGGCCCTTACTACATTGATGTAGGCTGAAAGCCTACAGAGCTTACGGTGGTGCATGCCTGTAAATTCCAGGACTCAGGAATCTGGGGCAGGAGGATTACATGTTTGAGATCAGCTTGTGCTACATAGCAAGATCCTGGTTCAGACAGCTCTCTCCAAAAAAAAAAAAAAAAAAAAAAAAAAAACATTAGCGTCTGTTGCCTTGTGGTTGTATAGCGGGGTGTGGAGTCCTCAGTCTCTGCAGCTGCCTAGATACATGATGTGTATGTATGTGTAGTATGGTGTAGCTTCCGAGACACCTGGTTCACATACACTCTCTTGAGGCTATGGAAGGTGGTGGCTCTCACCTTCCAAACTCCTTCCTTCATCTGGACGGGTCACCAGTGGGCCAGACCTGCAGCTGGAAGTCTGGAGGGATGTTGAAAAGTCCACTGACAGCTGGCTGCAGGCTCAAGGCACCCAATGGGCAAGGGGTCTTCAGGGAGAAGGCTTGCAAGATGGCAGTGAAGAAAAGCCATAACTCCGCCCGAGCCAGGCTTTCTCCCAGGCAGACTCGTTTACCTGGCAGGAAGGGATTGAGTCAGCTGGGCTCACATCTGGGCCCACAGGGCAGGGGGAGTCAATGGAGACCCTGGGATGCAGGAACGTGCCTCCTTGGCTGGCACTGGCACCCACTGGTTATAGCCAATTAGCACCTTCTGGTTATCCCTAAAGCCCAGTAGATACCTAAGGAGTAGGGCAGGAAGGCTTCGTGTTTCCTCAACCGGCCATTGGTGTCCAGGAAGCGGCCTGGATGGAACTCCTCTGGGTTCTGGAAAACCTCAGGGTCGTGTAATACGGAGCCAATCAGAGGGAAGACCTCAGTGCCCTGAGGGGACAGAATGAAAGCTCACACAGTTGGGTCTCCTATATTGATCCTTGAACTTGTAGCAATTCTTCTGCCTCAGTTTCTGAGTTGCTGGTATAACAGGCATCGACCACCACAGTGGGATAACCAAGTGGGTTATCTTTGGGTACTTACAGTTACTGACTTGTATTTGACAGGAGCACACAGTGGCCTCCCTCCTTTCCCATGCCCAGGAAGGAGTTAGTAGTATGCCCAGTTTAAAGACAGAGAATCTGGGTGCAGTGGTACATGCCTGTGATCTCAGCACTTGGGAAGTCGGAGACAGGAAAATGGCAAGATTGCAAGTTCGAGGACAGCCCAGGCTACTTAACAAGATCTTATTTCAAAAGAAAAAAAGGGTGTGTGTTTAGGGATGTAAGTCAGTGGCGCAATACTTGTCTAATGTGTGAGAGGCCCTGGGTTCAACCCTTAGTACCGGATGAGGACACTAAGGCATGGACCCCCCCCACCACTACCCAGGGGAGCCTGGCAGAGCATGTTATTTTTATAGTGTTTTGAAATCCTGGCAATATGTTGTGATTTGGAGATTTAAGTTGCGACTGTACAAAGTCACCTCAACGGGTAATGTCTTAAGGAGGCAAAGGCAAGGGTGTATGTGGGAGGGCTGTCCATGAAGGCCACAGGCAGGGAGGACTGAAGACCCTCAGGCTAGCCTAGAGCTTGTGTATTCTTGGGGCTGTTGTGTTAGAGGGTGAGGGTAGGTGGGGGAGCCGGAACCGAGGGGCATAGCGTCCTTTGGGAGACTCTTAGGGAGCCTGGCTAGTCAGGTGTGAGCTGCAAAGGTGAAGGAACTCTGGGAAAAGCACCATGGGACTGTTATTAAATAACAGAAAGGCAGGTTGAGGTGATTAAAGCTTAGGTTCTGTGTTCAAATCCTGCCTTAGCACTCTCCAGCTGGGTGCAAACATAGCTTCTCCATCCATAAAATGGGTTCAATAATTACATAGTTTTCTTTCTGTTTTTTTGAGAGGAAGGAAAATAATACTAACAGAAGGCTTCCACAACAATAGCTGGCAGAATGTAAGGTGCTATTGTGACACTGTAGCTGACTTTTGTATGTACACAGGGCCTCCACCTACCACTAAGAGCTGGGTGTTTACAAGCATTATCTTACAAGTTCAAATGAGTATTATTATTATTATTCCTAGTTTAAAAGAGGGGTATATTGAGGCTCAGTGGATGAAGCAAGTTGTTCAAGTGACAGCTAAGAAAACAGCAGGGATTTGATTCCAGAAGGAGCCAGTGCTGACGGTCTCAGGATTGGGAACATATCACCCCCTGGTGGTTGTATATCTGAACTGTTTTCAATGGAGGCCAGAGAGAAAAAGGTGGTGGTTGGAGCCAAGATCCAGAGGCAGAGAGTCGCCAGGGCAGATATAGATAAATGCTCTGACCGTTCCATACACCTACCTGCGGCAGAGTGTATCCTCGGAAGCAAGTGGTCCTCGTGAGGGTGTGAGGCATTCCCATGGGCACCAGTGCCAGGAGCCGCTGTGCCTCGTGTAAAACTGCATCCGTGTAAGGGAGCCGAGCGCGATCGCTCAGGTTCGGAGCCCTACCGGGACCTAGCTCCTGGATCAGCTCCTCCCGAACACGCTCTGCATGCAAGAGGAGGGTTGCGGGTCAATGGTGGGATGAACCTTGTGATCCCTCTCCTGGGAGCCTTATCTTATGCAGCAGTGGTTTGGGGGTGAGGCTGGTAGCAGGCGAGGAGCAGCATAGGCCTGGGGTCTCTCGTTCACTTTATGTGGGGCGCTGTATCTACTTTGTCTTAACTCCCTTTACTAAAAATGGTATTGAGATGGGGTTTCTCTGTGTAACTCTGGCTGTCCTGGCAACCACTAAGTACACGAGGCTGACCTCAAACTCACAGAGATCCGCCTGCCTCTGCCTCCCAAGTGCTGGGATTAAAGGTGTGCACTACCATGCCTGGCATGGCGGGTACCATTATTAATCTCCATTTTCTCCTGAGGCCCAGAGAGCTAAGTTATTCACTCAAAGCCATAGCTGAGTCCAGTAGTAGCACTAGGCCTCTAAGTGCTGACTATCGGATCCGGCTATTTCACTAGCCTTCAGGCATTTATCTGGAAACACTGAGTTCCTTGGGGGTTTGGGGAGAGGGTGTGGTGGGGATTCATTCCCAGCCTGGCCTGCTTACCCACCTGTCCTCCCTCACAACTGCAGGCTTGGGTCTAGCCTCTCTCTGTTCTGGTCATGACCCTCACACCTCTTTTTCATTTTTTTGTTTGTTTTGTTTTGAGACAGGCTTCCACACTATAACCCAGGCTACAATGTAACTCAAAGTGTAACTCAGGCTGGGCCCCAAACTTGCTTCACAGCCTAGTAAGTGTTGGGGTTAAAAGTGTGCACTACAGCACTTGAATGATGACTGTACTTGTGTGTGTAGGGGTGTTGGCGGGATGGTGTGTGCACACACACTCAGGAGGATGTCCGTGCTCCATGACTCAGCCAATCCCAGTGATCCTCCTGTCTCAGCCCCTCCTACCTTAGTACTAGAGTTACAGACAAGCTAACCTTTTTTTTTTTTTTTAACATTTATTTATTTATTATGTATACAGTATTTGCTCTACATATATGCCCAGGCAGCAGATCTCAATGTAGATGGCTGTGAGCCACCATGTGGTTGCTGGGAATTGAACTCAGGACCTCTGGAAGAACAGCCAGTGCTCTTAACCTCTGAGCCACCTCTCTAGCCCCAAGCTAACCTTTTAATATGTGTGGTGGGGATCTGAACTCAGCTCCACTTGTGCAGCAAGTGCTCTTACCCTCTGAGCCATCTCCTTAGCCCTGATTATGATTTTTAATCTCCAGTCCTGATCCAATATCTTGTGGAGTTTGGATTCCTCTCCTCCTGTAGGCCTAGGACCTTCCAAGGTGACTTTACTAGGTCCCTCTTTCTCCCTCCCATCTTTTTTACCCTTTCTCTTGAGACAGGGCCTTGCTATGTAGCCAAGGCTGGCATTCACTATTCAATGGAAAAGCTGGCCTTGAACGTGTGTCAATCATTCTGCTTCGGGCCTTCTGAGTGCTGAGATTACAGGCATGAACTATCATCCCTATTCAGCATCCCCTCTGAAACCAACTCCATCCTCATCCTTCCTGTCCCTAGCTCAGAGTGAGTTCACGGCCCTCAGTTCCCAGCTAGAAACTCAAGTCTACCAGTGGACAAGTCCTTTCTCATTCTCTACAACCTGCTTATTCTGGCTGTACCCATCATGTCTCCACAGCCTGGCCTAGTCCTGCTTCTTATTTGGGTTTCTGTCTGCCTTCCTGAGCAGTTGGCATCCTCTCATCATTTACAATCCAGTGTGTGTGTTGCAGGGTGGTGACTGGGAATGATACCCAGAGCCTATTGGAAGCCTGGCAATCACTCTACCATTGAACCACGGCCCCCTCCTCTCACCATTAGTTTCTAAGCAAAGGCTCTTGAGTCCTCCCCTCCACCCTTCCCTGAGAGCCTAGGAAAGAACTCTGCCACCAAGTTAAGAGTCTCCTACAATTCATTCCACCATGGCGGCTCAAAGATTTTCTAAAATGCAGATTTAAGCTGAGTGTGGGAATTCACACCTATAAACTTGGGAAGCTGAGCCAGGACACTGAGTTAGAGACCAGTCTGGACTATACAACAAGTATGGCCCAAGGCTAGCTGGGGCTACAGAGCATGACCCTATCTCAAATCAAAACAAATAGATAAATAAATGGAAATCTAATCATGTCTTCCCTGCTCAAGGTCCTTCTATGGCTCCCCATGACTGGGGACAAGGCACAGTATAAAGGTGACAAGGTGTCACATATGTGTCCTGTCTCATCTCTCCCTATACCTTGTACTGTGATCAGAAGTTCAAAAGTTCTGGAAGCCCTCATCGATTGGGGAACCCTAAGCTCCACATTCATTTTCATCCCCCTGCCCTCATCGATTGGGGAACCCTAAGCTCCACATTCATTTTCATCCCCCTGCAGCGTCTGTCCCCTGGGACCATCATTTCGGTTCCTGGGGCCTGCCTGGTGGAAACAGTTTCTTACGTTGGACTTGAGGGTATCTCAGCAGGAGCAGGAGGGCATAGCGGATGGTGGCGCCAATGGTCATTGTCCCAGCAAACAATAGATATGTGACCGTCATCAGCAAGTTCTTCTCAGTGAATTCTGTACCTGGGTCTTGTTTCTCCTGAGAATTTAAATAAATGTTTGGGACAAGTTGAGAAATTAGGAACTGTTGTTTAAATGGGATATAGATTCTAGATTTATTATTATTATTATTATTATTATTATTATTATTATTATTATTTTGGTTTTTGCAGACAGGGTTTCTCTCTGTATCCCTGGCTGTACTGGAACTTACTCTGTAGACCAGGCTGGCCTCAAACTCAGAGATTCATCTGCCTCTGCCTCCCGAGTGCTGGGATTAAAGGCGTGCCCAGCTAAGATTCAAGATTAAAAAAAAACTTCTTTTTAAGCCAGGCGGTGGTGGCGCACGCCTTTAATCCCAGCACTCGGGAGGCAGAGGCAGGTGGATCTTTGTGAGTTCGAGGCCAGCCTGGTCTACAAAGTGAGTCCAGGACAGCCAGGGTTACACAGAGAAACCCTGTCTCGAAAAAACGAAAACAAAAAAAACAAAACAAAAAACAAAAAACAAAAAACTTCTTTTTCAATTTCACGTGTGGACGTGTGTGTGTGTGTGTGTGTGTGTGTGTGTGTGTGTGTCATGGCACATATGTGGAGGTCAGAGAACAACTTCAGGAGTTGGTTCTCTCCATCCACTGTGTGGGTCCCAGGGATCACACACAGATAGTCAGATTTAGTGCCAAACACCTTTACCCACTGAGACACATCATTGTTCATTACTCCTGTTTTGGAAAACAGGGCCACATCTAGCCCAGGCTGGCCTCAAACTTTCCATGGAGCTGAAGATGACCTCCTGTCTCTGCTTCTCAGGTGCTGGGATGACAGGTGTGAGCTACCATACCCAGTTCATGTGTTCCTAGGGATGGAACCCAGGCCTTCCTACATGCTACACAAGACTGTGGCAACTGAACTACATCTCCCACAGAGAGACATGTAGGTAGTGAAAGAGAGCTGAGGCCATGGCTGATGGTTTAGCCCTTGGGAGGCAGAAGCAAGGGGATCTCTGCAACTTTCAGCCTAGCTTGGGCCACAGAGTGAGTTTTAGGCTAGTCTAGGCCACAGGGTTAACTCCAGGCCAGCCTAGGCCATAGGGTGAGCTCCAGGCCAGTGGAGGCTGCAAGGGTGAGTTCCAAGCCAGCCTAGGCTACAGGGTGAGTTCCAGCTCAGCTTAGGCTAGAGAGTAAGTTCCAGGCCAGCCTAGGACACAGGGTGAGTTATAGCCTAGCCTGGGGAGGCTAGAGTGAAGTCCAGGCCAGTCAAGGCTACAGAGTAAGATGATATATCACCAAATAAATAGGGAATAATATTTATTTATCATTATAGATATATATCATTATAGATATATAATATAAAATATTATTATATATTTAGATATATTATAAATAGTATATTATTTATAAATATAGATAATAAAAAGGGAACAGACCAATGGAGATCCTCAGGAGCTCTTAGTCTCCCATAGAAAGCTCTGTATAGCAGGCTAGAATCATGAAGGGACTGTCTCTTCCTCTAGCAAAATAAGTCCTTCCCAGAGTCCCTTCCTGAGCTCATCTCAGGGATGAGGACTGAGCAGATGCTAAGTAAATGGACTATCAGCTAAGCCAGTAGCCATATTCAAGAGAGACTGTTTCCTCTCCCAGGTTTCCACACCTGTGCCATCTTTAGCAGGAAGGCATCGACGACATCCCGTGCAGGACCTGAGGTGTGGAAGCTTCCCTGGTGTCGCTGTATCTGCTGAATTGTGAAGGCAGCCAGGGTGCCCAAGTGGTGCTGGAGTTGCGTGTGTGGGCCTGGAAGGGGATGCAGTAGCCAGGAGAACATCTCATAGGCCTGGGGGTGCAGGAAGACAGTTTGTTTCCAGGGCATTTGACAGGAAGCTTCAAGGCTGGAGAAGGCTTCCACCACTTACCTGGCCCGATGGGGAGCTGATCCCCAACAAGGTACCACTTGCTGCCTGGATCACAGCCTGGAACTCTTTATCTTCATAAGGCAAACGGATGCCAAAGATGAGGGAACAGACGACATTAGAGGTGGCTTGGGCCAGCAGCATAGAAGGGTTGAATGGGCGTCCTGGGAGACATGGAAAGCAGGGGAAGGAGGGGGGATTAGACAAGCAAAAGTGGTAGAAAGAGAATTAGAGCTAGGTGTGGTGGCTCACACCTGTAATCCTGGCCTGTGAGAAGCTGAGACAGGAGGATTTCTGGGAGTTCAATGACAGCCAGGGCTACAGAGAGAGACCATGTCTCAAACAAAAACAAAAACAAAAGGAGAAAGGGCAGGACGTTTGTCTTTGGGTGGTAGCATTTGTGGTGTTGATCAGCAGGGAGTGAGTTACAAATGAATAATGTTGAGGAAGGCAAGGTTTTTGTTCAGGGGCGTGCCCAGTGCCACACTGTAGGAAAGGGTGGCAAGTATAAGACTGGACCAAATCTCCATGGTTTGTTTAGGTGGAAGACAGGCCAGGCTGCTGGATTCTCTTACACAGATGCCAACAAGAACAAAGGAATCACCCGGGAGATACATTTAGATGGAGTATTTGGAGAATCCTATAAAGTACATATCTGGGACAAAAATGACCTTCACTGGATTAAGAAGAAGAGAGAAAGGGAAGACCTAAGATTTTATCTTAAAAAAGGCTACTAACAGTTGGGCAGTGGTGGCGTACTTTAAACCCAGCACTCGAGAGGCAGAGGCAAGCGAATCTCTGTGAGTTCAAGGCTAGCCTGGTCTAAAAAGTGAGTCCAGAACAGCCAGGACAACACAGAGAAACCCTGTCTTGAAGGAAAAAAAAGGCTACTAACAAGTAATTCCACTGCCTTATTTATTACAAAACAAATGTCTCATGGCTTGTAATGTGCATCATCATCTTACTGTCTTCCACCCAACCAGACCATGGAGATTTGGTTCAGTCTTATACTTGCCACCCTTACCTACAGTGTAGCACTGGGCACGCCCCTGATCAAAAACCTTGCCTTCCTCAACATTACCCATTTATAACTCGCTCTCTGCCGATCAACACCACGAATTTAAGTAAAACTGACTTGTAGTAAAGTGGAAGTGATCTTTTTTAAAATAACAATTCCAGCAGCATAAAAGCTATCACTGCTCTCCAAGATAAGACCAGACTTGGTTAGTGATGCTCTACTTTCCATGAAGATGGGGGTGTCACCTCAAACCCATCAAATGGTTTTTTGTTTTTTTTTTTTGGTTTTTCGAGACAGGGTTTCTCTGACTATCTCCTGGACTCGCTTTGTAGACCAGGCTGACCTCGAACTCACAAAGATCCGCCTGCCTCTGCCTCCCAAGTGCTGGGATTAAAGGCATGTGCCACCACGGCCCGGCCATCAAATGGTTTTATACTTGGATTTATATAACTCGGCAAGTGAACATGTTTAAACACGGGGAACATTCTATCACTGTTTCAGAGGCAAGAAGACCTGTGTTTCGCTCTGTGTTCACTGGCCTGTTACAGGCAGTGGTTAAATGTCAGGAAGCAACTGTCTGCTCTTGACAATGCTGATTTAAATTAGGATTCCCTATGGCAAGGATGGTGCTTTTTACCATTGAAAGACACTTTTTGTGGTTTATGTATAATATCAAATAAACAGTATTTGACACCCACACAGACACACAGACACCCCCCCCCCCAACAAAAGGAGTCAGGCATGGGAGCTCACACCTGTAATCCCGGCACTTGGAGAATTGGCACAGTCATATCTAACGGGGACAATGAAAGTCATAAAGCCAGGACAAAGCTTGACAAAGCTCCAGCAAAGCTGAGCCTTCAGATGCATCACTGCACTGCGGCCTTCCACGTTCTGGTCTTGATCTCCAAGTGTCGCATGCTTGGGGTGCTTTTATTATTTGAACAATTTGAAGATATTGGATTGGTGGAAATTTTCTTATGAATCATTTATGCCTTCTCTCAGGAGTACTACTTCTAAGTTTCCCCAGGAATGTCTTGACCATAATATCCCTCCTGCCTTTAGGGAGATAGCTTTATCTGGCTTTACTGGAAGGTCTTCTTTACACCCTGGAAGTTGTGACTCAAACAAAAATGCCAGATACCTCCTTATGAGGCTCTGACTCTTGGAACATCTGCCCCTGTACCTACTCAGGAACAAGATAATCAGAACAAAGTAAACTTGAAAAGGTAAACAAGATTCTGTGGGCTAGAGAAGTTGACAGCAGATCAAATTAAAGTTTCTTCCTATTACTGATGGACAAATAATGGTGTGGATAAATGATAAAAGAATAAGGTATTAAGATCTCCCTTTCTTGCCGGGCGGTGGTGGCGCACGCCTTTAATTCCAGCACTTGGGAGGCAGAGGCAGGCGGATCTCTGTGAGTTCAAGGCCAGCCTGGTCTACAAAAGTGAGACCAGGACAGCCAGAGCTGTTACACAGAGAATCCCTGTCTTGAAAAACCAAAAAAAAAAAAAAAAAAATCTCCCTTTCTTAGAAAAGATACAGGGTCACTATGGTGTCATATGACCAAGTAACAAAAGAATACCAAGATTAGACATATAAGTAAATTCTACAAATATAAAAAAATAACCATTGTATTATGGCAGAAATTGAATAATAACTGGGCTTTGGCCTGAAGACTTTTCCTGGGCCTAATGGCAATTAGCACTCTGAGTATTAAAAGTTGATAATACAGGTCTGGGCATGGTGGTGCACGCCTTTAATCCCAGCACTTGGGATGCAGAGGCAGGCGGATCTCTGTGAGTTTGAGGCTAGTCTGGTGTACAAAGTAAGTCCAAGATCATAGCTATTACACAGAGAAATCCTGTCTCGGAATAAAAAAAGTTTATAATACACTGCTTGGGACATAACAATCTGTCCAGGCTGGCTGGAAGATTTTCTTTCTGTCTAATGCCCTTGAAGCTGCAAGAGTTACCAGCCTGAGAACAGGTTGTCATGCTTTGGCATGACAAAATATGACAAAATATGCCTTTAGATTGTTAAAAAGTTGGGTTATGGGGTTGATGAGGGAAAATGATTATTAAAGATAACTCTGTTTGGTCACAGTTTATCAATGATGACCAAGAGGAAGTTGTGACACATGTCCAGGGACAAAAATGATGTGATCTGTGTTTTGGAAAATCATGAATCTATTCCTGTCTACTAAATTTTGTATAAATAAAGCCTGTAAGAGACAGGTTGTCAGAGTAGGTCAAGCCATACTGAGATGTCTCTCAAGGAAGAAAACTAAAAGCTGTCCCACATTTTGATTCTTCCTAGTCCCTCTTGCATCCACCCTCTTTCAAGCCCTTCCCTCATCTGGAGCTGGACTCTGGCAGAGATTGAGGCAGAAGGACTAATTACCACTCGCAGGCCAGCCTGGCCTAACTTGTGAAATTCCATCTCAATCAAAACAAGACAAAATAGGTAGGGGATAAAGAGGGAGGAAGGGAGAGAGAGGGGGAGAGAAAGAGCCTGTTCAAGGGTGTCATGGTCTTAGGGACAGAGATCTGCTGCTGCACCTCCAGGGAAGAAAGGACCTGCAGTCAGTGAGGAGGTGAGCAAAGCCCTCCCCCACCAGTTTCCCGTCCAGAAAATTCACCACTACCCAGGAACAATGAAGACAGTTTCTCTTCCTCTTGGCTGGAAGCATTTGTCGGCCCCACCCTACTGACCTTCTGTTTTTTGGAATGCCTCCACAAGATTCTGCACCTCCGACTGGATCAGCTCCTCTCCTTCTCGCTTGCCCATGCCCAGGTCCCGAAGGGCGAGCAGGGTGAATTTCCTCAGCTGTTTCCAACGCTCCCCATTGGCAAAGAAGACTCCTGCATGGAAGGCTAGGTTCAAGAAGGGACTGGTCCTGTCCTCCCAGTGACATGCCCTTAGGGCCCTGTCCTGAATCTGTACCAGCCCAGGTAGATGTGTATATGTGTGTATATGTGTGTGTGTGTGTGTGTGTAAGTGTGCATGTAACAAGCACTTAGTAGGTGCTCCATAAGTGTATAATTCAATTAGCTCTTTATCCTTTGACCTTAAGCCAGACGAGATAGTCTCTTGAATGTGTGGCTAACCCCCTATCAGCTTTTTAATCCCTCTTTGTTCCATCTGTCCATCCCAGCATGTATCGAGCACCATGGGTCCCGATGAGCCCTGTGGAGTACCATGGGCCCCAATGAGCCCTCCGTGAGACCATGAACAGAAAGCAAGAAGGTTGAAATTATATTGTCTTTTCCTTTATCCAAGACACCTACTCTGGATAGATCTCCCCTTCTAAGCACAGTGCTATGACACTTGTTGAAGGCTGACATGTTGTAGTTGCAGCTGGAAGCTGTCCTTGGTCCCTCTCACATCTGAAACTAGCTTCTAGATCTCTCCTCTCTCCACCTCAGCCCCACCCTTTGGCTGTTGATCAGAATCCTAGACCTCTTATGCACTTGTCTCTCCATCTTTAGGCCTTGTCCTGGTCCAGCTGGTCAGCTGGTCCCTTCCTTGGGCTTCTAGCCCTCAGTTCTACTCACTTCAGTCTTTCCCTGTTGAAAATGCATAGATCTCAGAAAAGCAGAGCCCAGCAGCTCTGGTGTGACTCACAAGCCTGTGAGGAGACCAGCGCCTTGCTGACTTTTAGCTTATTAATCATCTACTACAAATTCTCTTATCAAAGGCATCATGATAGCCCATCCCCACCTGGGCCCTGGCTGTTTCTTCTGTTTGTATCACGTTCATGACCCTCCATTCTTTTAGGGGTTGTTGGCCATGAATCTAGGGCCTTGCATATATCAATCTGTCAGTCTCTCTATCTCATTAGTCATGCCCCTCACCAACCCCTCACTGGAGGATTCTAGGCAGGAGCTCCACCATGGAACCACGCCCCCAGCCCCTCACGGGGGGATTCTAGGCAGGGGCTCTACCACTGAGCCATTCCCTGGCCCCTCACTGGGGGATTCTAGGCAGGGGCTGTACCACTGAGCCATTCCCTTGCCCCTCACTGGGGGATTATGTGAGTACTCTACCATTTAAGTACATCCCTAGCTGCAGCCCATCATTTTTACTTATTTTAAAAAGATTTATTGGCCGGGTTTGGTGGCGCACGCCTTTAACCCCAGCACTTGGGAGGCAGAGGCAGGCGGATTTCTGTGAGTTCAAGGTCAGCCAGGGCTGTCATACAGAGAAAGCCTGTCTCAAAAAAAAATCTAAAACAAAACAAAACAAAAGCAAAAAGATTTAATTTATTGTTTATTTCTGTGTATGTTTGTGTACAGGCTATTGTGAGCCATCCAGTGTAGGTGCTGGGAACAAAACTCAGGTCTTCTGTAAGAACAGTAAGTGTTCTTCCACTCACTCCAGTTCAGCACCCTCCCATCGTGTCCTGCTCTCAAAGCCATACTTCTCATTTTAGAACTCTATCCCCTTACTGTGTCACTTTGTCACAGGTCTCTCTCCCAGTGAGAAGATACTGCACCTGCCTTGGTCATCTCTGTGTCCTCAGTACCTAGGACAGGGCCAGGCACAGGGAGATCGTGCGCTGAAGGAATGCATTCTTTTCCCTCCCTCCTCTGCGCAGGTGCACATGCCTGGAACGACTTCCCTTCCAGCTCAGGAACCTCGGCTGGGACATCCTCTCTTCCTGGGTATCCTCACTTTGAATAGGCTGGGTCAGGCACCGCCTGGGGATTCCTAGAATTCTAGATCTCCCCCCACGCTAGCTCTTCCCTCCCATCTTGGCCAGTTCCTCTGAACAGTCACTGTCTGATGACAGGTCTGTCTGTGTGCCCTAGGGGAAGCGGGCAGTGCTATCTTAGTCACCACTGTGCTGCCAGGTTTTTCTGTGGTGCTGGACATTGAAGCCAGGGCTCCACATGTTCTACGCATGCTTCCCATCTTAACACAAAGAATTATTTCTGTGTTTTGGGCCCCCTGACCCTCTTCTCTCTCATTTGGCTTGGGCATGGAATCCGTGGTGTTATACAAGATAGGTGGAGGACGTGCCCCTCAGTCCTTCATTTACGAATTCTAGGAAAATACTCTGCTGAGCCACACCCCCAGCCCCTCACTGGGGGATTCTAGGCAGGGGCTCTACCACTGAGCCACACCCCCAACCCCTCACTAGGGGATTCTAGGCAGGGTCTCTACCACTGAGCCACGCCCCCAGCCCCTCACTGGGGGATTCTAGGCAGGGGCTCTACACTGAGCCACGCCCCCAGCCCCTCACTGGGGGATTCTAGGCAGGGGCTCTACCACTGAGCCACGCCCCCAGCCC